>JAQZBX010036124.1:0-24309 GCA_029593785.1 Cabassous unicinctus
TCCTGCACTGGAAAGGTAGATGCCAAATACATCCACTGATGCTAAGGTCACTCCAGAAATCTGATCTTCTCAACAGCAATAAGATTTCATTATTCAGTATCAAAAGAAAAAAAAAGATTAGGGACAAAGGAAGAAGACATATTTTTTAAATGATTAGCCTATACAATATGTAAATGATTCCATTGCTATCCACAAGTACAGTGGTGCATAAGATTTTATTTTTCTTCAAGTGAGTCTCACTCCATCTTGTTCTCTCACAGAGTAGGGAGGCAAACGAGGGGAAAGGCATTAATGCATAAACATTTGCCAGTTACCAAAATTCAAAGAGATCCTCACTTAGCAACACATGGCCTGACACATAGTAGGTTATGAATAAAATTGTTGTCCAGGTTTTCTTTTAATCAAAACCAATTATGAGAACCTGTGGAGATGGCTTTTAAACTAATGAATAGTTTCTTTGTAGGGAATGTACTCTTTTTGTTGTTGTAATTGTTATATTGTTTCTTAAGTAATGTGATCAGAAGAGATGATTTGATTAATCTGGCTCATTGGGGATTAACCCTTTCCTCCCTCATATTTTGGACTTCACCTGGGGAGTGACCTTAAATTCTTTCCCGGAGGACCACATTTCTACCAAATGATTATAAACTCTTTATTAGGAACTCAAAACTAAAATCTATGTATAAAGACAGCAGTTAATTAATTTTCCCCCAGGATTAAAAATTCCATAAGTGTCAGCAGTTTGGTCTTGAATTCTTGGCAGTCCTAGTGACAAGACAGTCTTCAAATCCCCTTTCATATTTTCCTGCACATGGTAGAGAAAAAGCACCTCATTCTGGTATGGAGCTTTATGTCTCTTGTTATACACTAAAGGATGGCCACTGTGCTAATTCCTTAACTAAGGGTCAAACACTCAAGAATTTGAAACATTCTTTTGAGTAATTATTTAATGAATTTATAGATTGATATACAACTATATATATACCATTTTAGAGAAAGAGAATTTATTGATATGGAGAGGTGGATTAATACACACAAAGAGAATTTTAGCATCAGTGTGCTACAGAAACCTCCCCTGAGAAAATCCCCCATAGATAACTATCTTAAGCGATACCCTAGAAACTTGCTAGTAAACATGAACACAATTGCCATTGCTCTTTATGACAATATGAGTGCATAATTTTATTAGGCTGTTTCCTTGCATCATTAATTTTAATGGAGCTTTGCATAGGGAAATATTTTTTCAGATATTATGTAATCCATACCAAGGCATATGAATCCTAAATAATACAACTAATATTATTCCTCATACAGTGACTAATAAAGCATTCTGTCTTATGATTTTTGTTAGTAACTTGGCAAATCCTCCCTACCACCTCCATTTTGAGAAGGGCTTTATTATCAACCCTAATTTTATTTTCATATTAAAAAATCCATGCACTATTTTTTTATTTTAAAGAAAGTGCTTTTCAGAGCAAGGACATAATGAAAAGGATTCATTATTAGTAGATTACAAATTAGTTTTCTGTGATTAGTCTTTCACAATATGAAGGAAAATTCATTCAGGTAACACTGAAAAAAGATTATTGGTATAATTCCTAAGGAAAGGTAAGAAAATTTCCCAACTCAACTTTAGTAAATATTAGTTAGAGGGGGATAAATTTATAGAAGTGACATGTGAAAGACCACTGGATCGATTCCATGAGATTCTCAAAATAAAAGCCTGAGAGTCTAATCTACGTGTCCATAATTTATGAGCTGCATTACACAGTGAGGTCGGTTATGGCAATAAATCAGTTTTTGGAGGTCTGAGTCAGATGTTAATATTCTATCATTGGAGGCTATAGGCTTACATTTAATTTAATGCTTCATGTTCAGAAAAGAGCACTGGATATTGGCTTTTTGACTACATCTGTCAAGTTTCTAGATGGAAAAATTGAAAGGTATTGGCTTTATTCATGAATACTTTAGTACCAGCAGGCCTCCCTTCCATTGCTGCTTCTCCAAAGTTTTGAAGGAAAGACATACTGGTCTCTCCAAAATAATCCTAGTTTGCTTATTCTTTCCACAGAATATATTCCTGTGTCTTTCAATTTAATTGGATAGTAATTCATTCTACTTTCAATCCATCTTTGTGCTTCCAAATATCTGCTCATGTGAACAGGATTAAGATAGATCAAGGTAGGAGAGAGAAGGGATTTCTGTTCGACTGGCTCAGCTCATCCTAACTGGTCCCCTTTTCACGAATCCCCTCCTTATGCTCCTGAATGGTTACTTTCCTTGTTATATTCCCCCAAAGTCACTTTCTAATTTGTATTATAGTTACTTCTAGGGGAGCTATGTTCTATAGACATTTAAGCACATTCTCAGGTTCTCAGGGTCTGCAACATAGGGCATGGACCACAGAATTGAAAATAAGATAATCCATGTTAAATTTATAACCTGTATTTTACAATATTTATATAAAATTTGTGTTTACACTTTGTATGCTTCCAGATGCCAGAACCAGAAAATTAGAAGATTAACACATTAAAGAGTGATTATTTAAATACTTGAAGGCAATTCTTACATTCTATTTGTCTTCTCTTTTCCAGCTAAAATAGCTTCAGTGTCTCATTGTCATCATTTAATATATGAGTTTAATAAGTTAGCCCCCAAGTCAGACCCTCTCCTCAGCATCTTTTTATGCATTATCTCATTTGATTCTCAGAAACATATGAAGTACATATTATTATTATTGTGGACCTCCCTGGGTGGTAGATGGTTCACAGATACGGTCACAATAAGCCCCCTCTCTAAATCCACACCTTAGGATAGTCCCTTCCGACGCTGGTTCTGTGCTTAGTCCCGTCACTTGCTTTGACAAATGGGTCAATTTCTAGATCATTCTTTAAGTCTAAGCCACCTTAAGCTGATTTTACTGGACTCTGTTCATATTTACCTATATGTGCATTTCTTTTAATATTACTGACATAAATCTGTGTATTCTGGAATATTTCATTTGACCTATCAAGTACATATTATAATTATATGACATATCAAAAAATGTGCAATATGGACAAATACTTATATAAATGTTTCCATATTGTTAGACACATAGGTTGCTACCAATTTAGGAATATTATAAATAAAGAAACAAGGAATACTTGGGGTACCTCTGTGGATTAAGAAATGCATTTTTGAAACTACATACTAAAATTTATATTTGTAGATATGGTAGCAAAAATTGAGATAGACACTCCAAAATTGGGATCTATTTTCCCAGCACTGTATTAGGTTATCAATGACATTAACTTTTATTTTTACTTTATTTTAATTTATTGAAATATATCACTCATACATGAACATACATAAACAATAAGTGTACAGTAATAGTTGTGAACTTACAAAACAAACATATGTAACATCATACAAGGCTCTCATATCTCACCCTCCCACAAATACCTTGCATTGTTGTGAAACATTTTTAACTAATGATTAAAGAGCCTCCTCAAAATATTAATACTAACCAAAGTGTTTTCCCCCAACCCACCCTATTATTATCCTATTATTATTATTATTCATATCATTTATACATGAACATACATAAACAATAAATGTGTATTAAAAGTTGTGAACTTCCAAAGCAAACATTCATAACATCATACAGGGGTCCTATACATCAACCCTCCACCAACATCCTGAATTTTTGTGAGACATTTGTTACAAATTATGAAAGAAATTGTCAAAATCTTACTACTAATTATAGTCCTTATCTTACATTTGGTGTATTTTCCCCCAACCCACCCTGTTATTATTTTTTAAATATATTTTAATGACAGAAGTTGTAAACTTACATAACAATCATTCACATGTGAAGAATTCCCAAACAACACCCCTCTATCAACACACCACATCGTGGTGGAACATTTATTACAGATTATGAGATTATCATCCAGTTATTACCAGTTCCACAGCATACATTTGGCAAACATTTTCCATGTTCCCCCATTATCAACACAGTACATCTTCGGCATAGATGAAAGAATATTACATTATTACTGTTAACCACACTCCATTGGTCACTCCAGTTGTATTTTTCCCATGCTTCTCCACATTCCCACCACCCTGAAATACTGATGTACATCTGCTCTAGCTCACAAAGGACATTCTTGCATCTTTACCATCAACCACTATTCTCATCCACCTCTGGGTTTACTGTGCTGTTCAGTCCCTAGAGTATTCTCTAGCTTTCTGTCAATTGGCATTTATATCCCTAGACTACCATTTTTCAGCCACATCCCCATTTATAAACCAGCTGTTATTCACTATAATGTGTTACCTTCAACTCTGTACATTTCCAAATTTTCACAGTAGTTAATTAAACTTCTACATACATTAAATATCAGTAGTCCATCTCAGGCCTCCTCCTATCTCCTTTAAGAATCTACCATCTACCACCAGGTCTTGAAGATATTTTCCTACATTTTCTTCTAGAAGCCTTATGGTTCTTGCTTTTATATGTAGGTTTTTTATTCATTTTGAGTTAATTTTTCTATAGGGTGTGAGATAGGGGTCCTCTTTCCTTCTTTTGCTATGGATATCCAATTTTCTCAGCACCATTTGTTGAATGGACTGTTCTGCCTGAACTGGGTGGGTTTGACAGGTTAGTCAAAAAATCACTTGGCCATAGATATGAGAGTCTGTTTTTTAACCATCAATTCGGTTCCATTGGTTTATGTGTGTGTCTTTCTGCCAGTACTATGCTGTTTTTCCCACTGTAGCTAGGGAATATGACTTAAAGTCTGGAAATGAAAGTGTTCCAACTTCACTTTTCCTTTTTAAGATGTTTCTGGCTACTCAGGACTCGTTACCCTTCCAAATAAATTTGCTAATCATGTTTTCCATTTATTTAAAAAATGCTGGTGGGATTTTTAGTGGGATTGCATTGAATCTGTACATCGGTATGAGTAGAGTTGACATCTTAATGATATTTACTCTTTCAATCCATGAGCATGGAATGTTCTTCCAATTATTTAGACCCTTTTTAAATTTCTTTTAATAATGAGTTGTAGTTTTCTGAATACGAGTGCTTTACATAGTTGGTTAAGTTTATTCCTGAATATTTGGGTTTTACCTGTCATTTTATTTTCACCATTCTTTTGACACTTTTAATTACTTTTATTGGTATAATCTTCATTTCTAGACTCTCTTCCAGGCCTCTCTCTCCTGTCTTTTTTTTCAGGCTGTAGCACACTCTTTAGTATTTCCTGCAAAGCAGGTCTCTTGGTTACAAACTCTCTCAGTTTCTGTTTATCTGTGAATACTCTAAACTTGCCCTCATTTTTGAAAAACAGTCTTGCCAGATATAAGATTCTTGGCTGGAAGTTTTTCTCTTGCAGTATATTAAATATATCATACCACTGTCTTCTTGCTTCCATGGTTTCTGATGAGAGATCAACACTTCATCTTATTGGATATTTCATATATGTTATGCATTCCTTTTCTCTCGCTGCTCTCAGAATTCTCTCTTTGTATTTGTCTTTTGACATTCTGATTAGTATGTGTCTCGGAGTTGGTCTATTCAGACTTTTTCAGATGGGAGTATGTCGTGCTTCTTGGACATGGATATCTATGTTCTTCAATTGGGTTAGGAAATTTTCTACCATTATTTCTTCAAATATTCCTTCTGTCTCTTTTCCTTCTCTTCTCCTTCTTGAACACACATGACACATATGTTTACACATCTCTTGCTGTACTTTAGTTCCCTGAGAGCTTGTTCAAGTTTTTCCAATCTTTTCTATATCTGTTCTTTTGTATGTTCACTTTCAGAGGCCATTTCTTCAAGCTCACCAATCCTTTCATCTGCCTCCTCAAATCTGCTATTATATGATTCCAGTGTATTTTTAATTTCATTTATTGCACCTTTCAATGCCATAAGATCTGCTATTTTTCTATGTCTGCTTTCAAATTCTTTGTGCTCATCCAATGTCTTCTTAATATACTTAATTTCTTTAGCCATCTCATTGAATTTATTAAGAGAATTTGTTTGAACATCTATGATTAGTTGTCTCAACTCCTTTATGTCATCTGGAGGCTTATCTTGTTCCTTTAACTGGGCCATATCTTCCTGTTTCTTAGTGTGGGTTGTAATTTTTTGTTGGTGTCTTGGCATCTGGCTTACTAGAGTATTTATTCTGGGTGTAGTTTTTCTCTTTAGTTTAGGGCTTCCTGCCCTTTCTTCCTTGCTGGTTGTGTAGTAGGAGCCAAGGATGTAGTTGATGCTATAAGTTGTGGAGGGTCAAGTTATCCTCATTGTCCTAAGGAGCAATGAAGCTTCTCCCAACTTTCTCCTTTTCCCAGGGATAGGGACAGAGCCACAGCTGTATGGAATAATCCAAGTCATGCAGGCTTAGACTATAGTTACCCAGAGAGACTGATGAAGCTTCATACCCCTTTCTCCCCTGCCTGGGGTGGGGTGGATTGCAGGTCCACTGTTAATGTCCATTGTTAATCTAGCAGTCTATGCATTGCAGGTCCAAGATGACCACAGTTGCCCCAGCAGATTTCCGATTATTCAGTCTGTGCCAGCTAAATGTACCTGCAGTTACCTGGATAGGCTTGTGCATGGCCCATCAGCTTTCTCCCTGCTAGATGTGGGGCTGAAGCCTAGGCTAGAGCTGCATGCCAATGTGGGTGAAAGGAACTGGTCTCTACCATCACTGTGATTTTCAGTCAGCCGGGCTTCCCCTCATGCTGGGGGTGGAGTCAAAATGGCAGCTACTGGCCTCCTTCTGACTTGGAAAGGCTCAAACTTTAGCTGTTCTTAGGGTTATACTTTAGCCAGCCGAATTTACTAATCAGTAGCTGAAATTGGTGGTCAACCGTCTCTTCCTCCCCTGTTTGGGGGAAATGGAATTTGCAATTCCTGCCACAGAATAGCTCCTGGGGTATCTTACGTTGCCAAGGTAGGATGATCACCAGCCTCGGCAGTGTGGCCTGTAAGTTCCCAGAGAGGCTGGTGCAGCTCCCCTAAGCTTCCTCCCTGTCCATGATATGGGCCTAGGGCTTTGGCTAGAGCAGCAATCTGATCTAGATGGAAAAAAGCCGGCCCCTACCAGCACTGTGACTTTCAGTCAGCCCCACTTCCCCTCATATCAGGCACGGAGTTAAGATGGTGGCTACTGGCCTCTTTTTGACTAGCCCAAGTTCAAACTTTAGCTGTTCTTAGGATTATACTTTAGCCCGTTGAATTTACTAATCAATAGCTGAAGTTGGTGCCCAACCATCTCTTCCTCCCCCGTTTTGGGAAGTGGAGCTTTCAATTCCAGCTGCAGAATAGCTCCCGAGGAGTCTTGTGCCTCCAGTGGAGGATGAGCACAGGCCTCCGTGGTGTGGAGTGCTCTACTTAGGAATCTTCTCTGCAGATGGGCAGTCTCCTCCTTCCCTTCTTTCAAGGATGTTGCAGGATGCACTTCTGGTCTCCTGCAGCCCCCAAATAAGTGCTCTAGAATAGCTGTGGGTGATCATCAACTGTCCCGTAGCAGGAGCTGATTCTCGTAGCTCTTTACTCTGCTGCCATCTTGCTGGGTCCCCCAATCCATTTTGATATTAACTTTTAACACTAACAATAGCCCTATATGGTCGCTAATATTTTTGATACATTATAAATGAGGAAACTGAGGCTCAAAGAAGGGGCATATTTTTCTACATTTATGCAATTAATAAAGAGTAAAATCAACATTCAAACCCTTTCTTTTTGACCCAAATTTCATGTTTTTAAGCATCATCATAAACATTTGTTGTAAGAATTCTACAAACAAGAGAAATTGCCTTCTTTCATTTTAAACATACATCCTTCTGTTCTTTGTTAAGGATTTTCAGGCCCCTTGTTAGCCTTATGGTGATATTGCTTAGTAATTTTCCTGACTGCCCTCAAAGGGTAGAAAGAGCCCTGGGCCAGCTGTGCTACAACATACCTGTGTGATCTTGGACAAGTCTTTAACTGTCTCTAAGCTTCCATTCCCTTATATGAAAAAAAAAAAGGAAGATATAATATACCTACATAATAAACATTTATGGGGACAATGTTTAATAAATCTGAGTCATGTCCTTATGAGCTATACTCCTGGGTTCCAGTATATTAACATTTCTGATCCAAACTCTCTTGATTCCTATAGCAGTTTTCTAACATTCTGTGGTCCACTGAATTTAAACTTCAAATGCAATTTTATACCCAAGATATGGAATAGATTATTTTTCAAATTAACTGTCCTGACAAGGTGAACTGTATTGAATTGGGAGTCCTGTCACTGGGCATCACGCTTAACCTCCATGAGAGCTAAGGCATTGCCCTAGTAACAATACGGATATGGGACCACAGTGTGAACAACACCAAATGGATCTATTCCTTCCAATCTTGGCATTGTCCATTATTCCGAGCTCATGCCCTCATTCAGTCCTTGGCACAGTGCTAAGAAAACCAGCCACTCAGGTTTTTTTTTGTTGTTGTTGTTTGTTTAGAGTAGGCAAGGGAGTAAAGAGTTTATTAAGAAATAAGAGAAAAAGATAAGTACACAACCTAAGACATGGATTGCAGGCATGTAACTGGGCTAGACATATGTGTGGGGCCCTAGGTTAGGCCTTTTTTAAGGACTTTCCTCCTTCCCCTTCCTAATATTTGAGAGGGACACCAGCTATTTGCTGTTCTGATTGGTTGCCCCACCTGTTACTTATCAGGGAAACAATTGGGAGGCCTGTTGTTTGGAGGTATCCAGAGCTTCCCATTGACGTGAAAAAAAAAATACAAATGGGACCTCATGGCCAGGGTCTAGTAGGGGTCTTTTTTGGCTTTGTTCTTAGGAGCAAGGGGTTTCCAGGCAGGGTTTCATGGCCATGTTCTCTGCCAGGTCTCAGCTGTAACTCATCTTCCCTCTTTTCCTTATGCTAACCTGCCTCAATTCCCCCCTTAGAAAGTTTACACCCTTATTCTTAAGGGGGAGCTGAAGGGCAATGGTCATTCTCCTGTAACTCCTTCTTCCTGGTTAAGGGGAGTAGGCCCTGCCTGACATAATGTAAAACCCTCTGGTTATTCTATTGAGGTTGAAGGACGATGGGTTCAGAATTGTGGTTAGAATGGGATGAAAACACTAAATGACTAATACCTTGCTCTGGAAGGCATTCATTCTTGAAGAAATAAACTTAGTTAGAATTTAAATAACATGGTCTTACTAAAAGGATAAAGAAGATGGTGTTAAGCAGGCCCAAAAAGGGGGCCAGCCATGACACACTGAACAATGAGAGTAAGAAAGGCCAGGTGCCTTCAGAAGCTGCATCCTCCCAAATTTGATGGGAAACAGCATTCTTCTTTGAGTTCTTTTATGCTATTGGTTAACTCTAGGGAGAGATTTTGGTAGATCTGCTGGGTTTGGT
This sequence comes from Cabassous unicinctus, assembly GCA_029593785.1. Classification (NCBI taxonomy): domain Eukaryota; kingdom Metazoa; phylum Chordata; class Mammalia; order Cingulata; family Chlamyphoridae; genus Cabassous; species Cabassous unicinctus. Next base: position 9,412 of record JAQZBX010036124.1, read on the forward strand.
ATAAACTGCTGTAACCATTGGGGAATTTGATGTAATTATGAATTCCAAAAATTGGATCATGCCTGTAATCTGATCTGTTAATCTGGGCATGATTGAATTATGATTAGGGCGTTGACTGGGCCATGTCAGTCAGTAGAGCATTGAGCCCCACCCCCTGGTGGGTGGGGAATTGAATATAAAAGGCAAGGCAAAGAACAGAGTTGAAGCAGTCTTTGAGAAGCAGCTTTGATGCTGGAAAGAAGGCCCCAGGAGAAGAGAAGCGAGCCATTCACCCGATTGCCTACAGCTGACCTTGTGGAGGAAAACAGGAGCTGAGCCCGGAGAGAAACGCAGCCCCGGGAAGAGAGGAACCCCAGAAGCCTGAACCCTGGGCAAATGTCGGCAGCTGTCTTGCTCCAACACGTGACAATGGACTTTGGTGAGGGAAGAAACTTATGCTTTTTGACCTGGTAACTGTGGACTTCTACCCCAAATAAATACCCTTTATAAAGACCAACCCATTTTTGGTATTTCACATTAGCACCCCTTTGGCTGACTAATACAACTGCTAACTGCAGTTCCCATAGTGGTGGTTATGCCTAGGACAGCTGGGAGAGGTATGAGAAGAGGCACTGACCTAGACATAAACTCATAAAGACAATATAGGCAACAACAAGACAAGCATATGGTAAACAAAATGAAGGCAGTACTTAAGAGAGCCATTCTTTTATCTTACAGGCATGTTTATTAATTACTTAGAAATTGAACTAAGTTTACCAGGACTTTTAACATGTTAAATATCCTTCTGCATATGATTTAGAATAGAAGAGATATAATTATATTCATCAAGTATATAGGTACAGCACTTAATACTAATCAATGCACAAGTTCCTGTTTGAACTTCAGTTAATAGATCTGAGCTTCAGGTGTGCAATACCATACATGTTGTCTCTACATAAGGACAGGTGATAATGCCAATTGTGTTTGAGTTCTACTCACATCACTCTGGTAATTATTGCTTCACTTGGTATGTCCTTTACAAAGCCAGCATGCTGCAGCACCATTGATCCTAGAGAGAGACTAGTAAGGTAGGGTCCAGGGTTCCACAGACTGATGCATAGAGCCCTTTGGCAATATGAAACTCAGTCAGTCTGGAGGCAAAGTCCATTGTTAATCTGGCAATATCAAGCCATTGCTAGCTGTTGCAGGAGCCCAAACCTGAAAGTACTTTGCATCCACTTCAGGAGCATGTCTAGATGTGGTAGATAATTTTGTTGTTTTAAGGGTCATAGTGACCAACCTAGCCAATTACTCAAATGGAGAGGCACCATGCAGGATATTTGGGCCTGAATGATTTGAATACACAAGTGAGTTTGAAAATACTGAAGTCTCTCTCCTTTAATTTTATGCACTTTCTTAACACTTCCTACGCAATGTATAAGATATCAAATGAGCTTAACTATTTTTAGTACTTTACTTTTTACCTTTATACCTTTACCATGATTATGTTATTAACAGGTATTTTACTTTAGCAGTATAGGAAAAAATACTTTCTCCATTTTTATGAAAATCTAAGATTCCCAATGGAATCAAGATTATCTTTCCCTTGCCACCACTTTAATATGCAGATTGAAGTGGCCTCTGACAGGTTCTCTGTTATGTAGCTACTTTTTATCATCAGTCAGTTTAGGTTACTGATTAATAACGGCTTCCTGGAATTAGCCATTTAAATACATCAGTTTAAAAAGTGCTTTTGAAAACTTCTTATAATTAACTGTAACCACATAGACTAGTTACTTTACATTTAAATAAGCTTATTAAATTACGGTTAGCAGCCAGTGAAATTTACATTTATCCATTTAAAAGTCTTGTCTTACATTCCTCATTCTCTTCTGTGAAAACTATTCATTTCATTTTAGGACAGATCTATATTTCATTAAACACAATCTTGCAATTTTCATCTTAAAATTATAATACATGACTTCCAGGAAGTTAGATAGGCAAAACTCAACTCTCTCATGAAGGACAATGGAGAAAGAGCAAAAAGTTACCTGAGGGAGCTGTTTTGGGGATCTATAGAATGTGAAGGTACTATGCTTCATCCAGGAGGGAGCAAAACAGATGAAAGCCAAAGAAAAACCATGAGTTACTTGCCCTTGTGGCTGGAAATGGCATGCACGCCCTGCCCTCAAGGAAAAAAAAAATGTTGGTAAAACCCCTAGCTTCCTGCAGCCAGCTGAGTGGGAGTTAGTGTTCCCTGGGAAGAAGAGGGGTCTGGCAGAGGGTGGAGAGTGGTTTCTTTTCAGTGAGTTTGGCCAGAAAAGCCCCCTTAGACAAAAGAAGAAACTAATGAACTCGACAGATCTATCACACGTAATGAAGATTGACTCAATCATAAAAAACCTCCCAACTAAGAAGAGCCCAGGACCACATGGCTTCACAGGTAAATTCTACCAATCATTCCAAAAAAGAACTAACAATAATCCTGCTTGAATTATTTCAAAAAAATTGAAGTGGAGGGACCATTGCATAAATCACACTTTGATGCTAACATCACCCTAATACCAAAGTCAAAAAGACACCACAAGAAAAGAAAGCTATAGACCAATCTCTCTAATGAACTTAGATGCTAAAATCCTCAAAAAATACTTGCTAATTGTATTCAACAACACATCAAATGAATTATACATCATGATCAAGTGGGTTTCATCCCTGGTATGCAAGGATGGTTCAACATAAGAAAATCAGTCAATGTAATACACCACATAAACAGATTGAAAGAAAAAAATCATGTGATCATCTCTATTGACAAAATACAGGACACTTTCCTGATAAAAAAAACATTTCAAAAGATAGGCATAGAAAGACTCTGTCTTAAAATGATAAAAGGTATATATGAAAAACCCACAGTTAACATTATATTCAATGGGGAAATGCTAAAAGCTTTCTCTCTAAGATGTGGAACAAGACAAGGGTGCCCACTGTCACCACTGTTATTTAACATTGTGTTAGAAGTGCTTGCTCAAGTACTTAGGCAAAAAAAAAAAAAAAGGCATCCAAATTGGAAAGGAAGAAGTGAAAATTTCACTATTTGCAGATGACATGATCATTTAGAAAACCCTGAGAAATCTATAACAAAGCTTCTAGAAATGAAAAATGAGTTCAGTAAAGTGGCAGAATATAAGATCAATGTGCAACATCATTAGCATTTCTGTACACCAATAATGAGCAATCTGAAGAGGATATGAAGAAAAAAATTCCATTTATAATAGTAACTAAAAGAATTAAATACCTAGGAATAAACTTAACTAAAGATGTAAAGGACTTGTATGCAGAAAAATACACAACATTGTTAAAGGACATCAAAGAAGACCTAAATAAATGGAAAAATATTCCCTGTTCATGGATAGGAAGACTAAACATCATAAAGATGTCTATCCTACCCAAACTGTTTTACAGATTCAATGCAATCCCAAAAAAAATTACAACAGCATTTTTTACTGAATTGGAAAAGCTAACTATGAAATTTATTTGGAAGAACAAGAGGCCCCAAATAGCCAAAGACATATTGAAAAAGAAAAATGAATTTGTAGGAATCATACTACCTAACTTTAAAACATACTACAAAGCTACAGTGGACAAAACTGCATGGTATCGACACAAGGATAGACATACTGACCAATGGAACAAAACTGAGTTCTGATATAGATCCTCACATGTACAGTCAACTGATATTCAAAAAGGCCACTAATCCCACTCTACTGGGAATAGCCTCTTCAACTAATGGTGCTTGGAGAACTGGATAAATATATATCAGTTACATAAGGGAACACTTATCCACTGCAGGTGAGAATGTAGAATGGTGCAGCCATTGTAGAGGACAGTTTGGTGATGCCTCAGAAAGCTAAATATAGAACTGTCATATGATCCAGGAATCCCACTGCTGGGTCTATACACAGAAGAATTGAAAGCAGGAACACAAACAGATATATGCACACCAATGTTCATAGAGGCATAATTCACTATTACCAAAAGTTGGAAGCAACCCAAATATCCATCAACAGATGAATGGATAAGCAAACTGTGGTATATACATACAACGAAATATTACTCAGCTGTAAGAAGGAAAGCAGTATTAACACATGGGATAACATGGATGAATCTTGTTGGGTGAAGTAAGCCAGATACTGAAGGAGAAATATTACATGACCACATTGATATAAATTAAGCAAATTAAGCAGACTCACAGAGCTAGAGTCTGGAAGACAGGTTTACAAGAGACAGAAAGGGAGTAGAGGGTGGTGAGCCAATGCCCATATGGGCAAATTCTACAATAAGATGTAAAGGTTTAGTTGTACAGTGGATGAGCATGACAGTAGTATAGTTATGTGATTGGGTTCAGTGGTGCTGGTTTGTGAAGGGGTTGGGGGGGGTTAGCTTGGACTATCCATGCAACTGGGGGGAGGGTCCGAGAAAGGAGTAGGTGAAACCTGGAGATTTGCAGGTCTGTGGCTAAAGCTACAATACTTTTTTAGGAAATAAGGCAGGGGAGTTGGATGTGGGGGGGTGGGGTATGTGGGACAGGGTGCACCTGAGCAGGCTTCAATGGAATGTGTAAATGCTCACTTTGTCATAGTGTGTTATATCAGTAGGTGGAGACCCACACGATAAACAAGAAAATATCAAACTCCCATACTGAGGAGTCCTGCTATGTTCTCAATTAGAGGGACAAGAATCCCTCGAGAACATAGACAGTGCCTAAAAAAATAAAACAGACCAATATATCAAGTCCTCAGTATTATTGCAAGTAACTATGAATCTTATCCTTCAAAAATTGAAACTTGATGGTTACCATAGTTCTGAGGGGAGTAGGAGGGAAGAAAAGAATAGATGGAACCTAGGGCATTTTTTAGGGCATTAGAATTGTTCATCATGATCTTGCAATAATGGATACAGGCCTCTTCAAATTTTATCAAAACATATGAAAATGTATGATCCAAAATGTAAACCATTAACCATGGTTAATAGCAATGCTTGAATATTTGTACATCAATTGTAACAAATGTACCATCTGCATATAAAATGTTATTAATAAGGGAGAGGGGAAAGGGCAGGGTGTTGAGTATATGGGAATCACCTATATTCTCTATGTTACTTTTCTGTATCCTAAAGCTTCTTTGAGGATAAAATGAAAAAAAAAAAAAAAAAAAAAAAAAAAAAAAGACACTGGGGGAATATATGGTAGAAAATGTCACTGTACATACAAGACAACAGGCCTTACAGAGATGAAAGATACAATGTCTAAAATATTTTTTTATTATTTCAAATTTTTTTATTTTTAAAAATTTTATTGGCTATTTTTTAAATTATTTTTTCATTTTCTTATTAATTTTATTTGGTTATTTTGTTGTTTTTGGAGAGGTTTTGGATCACAGAAGGATCACAGCAGTGGCAGGGGAGGATTACTGGTGTAGGGTGTCAGTGGTGGGGGGATGCCTGGGAAGGGGTTCACCTGGGGCATGACTCTAAGGCATATGAATATGGTCAAGTGTTCATGGGGCATTGTCTCAGTGGGTGAAGATCCACACAATAGCTGAAAGAATATTGAATTCCCATCATGGGGAGTCCTGCTACATTCTCTAACAGGACAGCAAGACTCCCCCAAGTGCAAGGGCAGTGCTTAGTGAAGGAAGACAGACCATTATGCCAGCCCCTTGATACTGATGATTGCACTTATGAACCTTTTCTTGTGATATTGAAACTTACCCAAGTATTACATACTGCCTAAGAGTTACCTCCTGAAAGCCTCCTTGTTGTTCAAATGTAGCCTCCCTCTAAGCCAAACTCAGCATGTAAATGTACTACTTCCCCCGCCCCCACCTGCAGCACGGGATATGACTGGCAGGGATGAGCCTCCCTGGCACTGAGGGATTATTACCAAGCACAAACTAGCAATGCATATGGAAAAAGACCTTGACCAAAAGGGGGAAATGGTAAATACAAATGAGTTTTTATGGCTAAGAGATTTCAAAGTAAGCCAGGAGGTCATTCCACAGGTTATGTTTATGCAAATCTCAGCAGGATCTCATTGACTGCCACAGTAAACAGTGTCTCCAATAGTGGGGCTCCTGAGGGCTCTAGAGACATCTAGAAACTATAAGCAGGGAAGACAGCTCAGGAATTCAGCACCCTGTCAGTAAGCCTTACTTTGGAATTTATGATCTCCAGTGGAATGGGGTTAGACTCATTAATAGTTTCTCCTCACATGGCTCATCTGCCCCTTTCATTTGAACTTAAAATTAGCACTATACTTGATAAATATATGTCCCAGAGACTTAATTCTTTGATCTGTCCATGTGTCCATTGAGCCCTGAATTCCAGCAGACTTGCAATACTTACTCTGCAATTTATTGGACTCACCCAGGACAAATAACAAGGAGATGATGATGGACAATGCCCATCCCAAGGAACAGAGAATATCTGAAACTGCAAGCAAGATAGTTCCAACCATCTGTCCCATGGGATCTAAGCCCCTTCTCAATTAGAAGCAGAGTGGGCATCAGCATCCCCAAATCCTCAATAGTAGGGAATGAACAATGGACTAAAGTAGACTTTATTATTCTATAGACTTATTATTCTAGCAATGGAAGAACTCTTATCATTGATGTAAACGCAGTGGCCACAGAGGTTCTGAGGAATGGGAGAGGAAAGAATAGGTGTAAAATGGGGGCATTTTCTGTACATTGGATTTGTTCTGCATGAGAATGCAGTGATGGATACAGATCATCGTACATTTTGTCATAACTTACAAAATTGTGTGGGACAGAGAACTATAATGTAAACTGTAGTACAAGGTTATTAACAATGCTTCAGTATGGGTTCAACAATTGTAATAAATATATCACACCAATGAGGGATGTTGTTGATGTAGGAAAATGTGGGAGGGGAACAAATGGGGGCATATGGCAATCCCTTATAATTTTTATGTAGCATTTATGTAATCTAAAACTTCTTTAAAAATAAAAATAATTAATTTAAAAAAGATTTAATATATATAATGCTAGTATATTTGGTTAGTATCCTATAAACCTAGGGAGATTATATTCAAGCTAAATAAAATGGAAACAATTATAGTTTATGCAAGGAATGTTCTTTTTTCCTTTCTTCACGGAGGCCAAAACCTCTTTTCTTTAATAAAAGTTTAAAATTGTGAGTAATTTTAAAAGCATACTGACTGCCAGTTTCTGGAATGATTATAATTGTTTAATTTGTTTTCATCATAATTTAGAAAAGAGTCTTTCCATAGTTTTCAAGGACTTTTCTTTTACTTACTGAAATTTGATAATAGGATTATTAACCACCCTTATTTTAAGGCTGTTAAAAGCTTTAAATTACGGAATTACAGGACAAACTATGATTCTTAATTCCCAGGCCTAGAAGATAGAGATTTAATCTATCACACCTAGTCTCCCCCTCAGATCTCTTGCAAAGAAAAGTCCCTGGGTGCTGGGTAGGTCTAAAAGATTAGGAAAAAACATTTTCCCTGTCCCAATAGTTTCTATATTCAGATTTCTATATGACCTTTACCTAATTTGGACTCCAGGAATATTCATTCACATATATAAGTGCATATTTAATTTTTCACAATATGAATAGAACTCTTTTAAGAATTTCCATTTGTTAGTTTGATATAACCATCCTGATATATGAAAATATACACTGAGCAAATAGGCACAAATGGAGAGTTATTAGATACAGAAACACACAACTCATTACTGTTACTTATAATTTTCATTCTCTTACAAAATAAGTTTAACTGTAAAATAGCATTTAAAAGATCTATTTCTGATTATTCTAATCTGCACTGTGACCATGCAGTTTTGTACAACAATTTCATTCTTTTTAGTTATTGGCTTATAATCAAATTGTCCCCAATGCTTTAAAATACAATATACATCATTTTCCTTTACTTCAGAGCCCTGCTTATTTCCCATTTTGACTTCGACAGACCTTGGATGAGCAACACTAATTCCAGTATGTACTCACTGAGGTCACTGAAGTCTCAGGGAAAAATGGTTTCTTCTCATGACCTGCTGCTTTCAGAATTCTTGACACTCGAGGTGGGAGGTCCCCCACTCCCCAGTCCTGGGACATAACATGACTCCCTCATATTGAGAGACTGCCTACTCTCTCAACCTCTAGCATATTTGTCAAACTCTATCAGCTATATCATATGACCAATTCTCAAGTCATCATCCTTTCCATTTTTATCAGGTGGGTGTACTTAACAATATCTAGCAATACCCTCATAGAACTGATTAGGGGAAAACTGTAGAAAACAATTTCATAAAATTACTATGAAATGACTTTCACTTAGTGAACCCATGTTGTTTAATAGTTACCACTATCATCTCTTTTAAATGCACAGAGTTCAACTGTTCAGGAATTCCGTCTAGTTACACCATGGGATTTCCCTTCATTTGGTCCTACTTATATACTCCCCTTAGCACCAACATTACCCTCCTCCCCATCCATACTGTGGGTTGGCTTAAACAATGGAAATTTATTGGCTCATGGTTTTGGAGATTGGAAGGCTTGTTTCCTCCTGAGTAGGGCAAGGTCAGGTCAGTAGCATCTGGTGGTGCTGGCTTGCCAGTACAATCCTTGGGGTTCCTTGACTTCCATCTCTGCCCCAGAGCACATAGCAATGCCCTTTCCTTTCTCTTCCCCTTAGCTGACTTCTGCTTCTGGCTCCTCTCAGTCATTTTCTCTCAATAAAGCTTACAGATCAATCCAGATAAAGACCCAAGCTCATTCAGTTAAGCCACACTTGAACTACAATTAACACCTTTAGGATGTCCTGTTTACAAATGGTTCATACCTACCAGAACTCAGATTTAAAAACCTGTCTTCATCGCTGTACTGCATCAGAAGGAAGTAGGATGACTGGATGGTTTTTGAGGTAAGCAAACTCAATTGCATATTATAAAATTAGAAGGGTTGAAGTTCAGAATAAAGTTTTTGATAGAAGAATTGATGGATTTAATTTTTTAAAAACTATTAAATTCAAAATTTGTAAAAATAAAGACCAACTACACTAATTATTTAAAAGGAGGTTATTGAGCTAACAATTTTGAAAGTGTGAAATTAATAAAACTATTCATTAAGTTTGTAAAGCTGTACAACTCTTATATTAACTTTATATTTTTTCATAATTTGCAATGAGTATTTTAAAAATAGAAAATAGTACATTAAACTAGGACCTCATTTTATGCAACCAGTACTTTCCAAGAACCTTCATATAAATTGAAAATTGCACATAATAACAAAGCCCATTTTTAAATAAGTATTTCTTTTTTATTTTATTTGGATTTATTTTTTTAAATTTTTTAAAAGATACTTAGATTACATATATGTTACATAAAAAATATAGGGGATTCCCATATGCCCCACTCCCTACCCCTCCCCCACTTTCCCACATTAACAACATCCTTCATTAGTGTGGTACATTGGTTACAATTGATGAACACGTATTGGAGCATTGCCACTAAGTGTGGATTATAGTTTATATTATAGTTCAAACTCTCTCCCACACAATTATGTAAGTTATGACAAAATATATAATGGCCTGTATCTGTCATTGCAACTTCATTCAGGGCAATTCCAATGTCCTGAAAATGTCCCCATATTACACATATTTTTCCCCTCTCCCTCCCCTCAGAACCTCCAGAGGCCACTGCTTCCACATCAATGATAAAATTCTTCCATTGCTAGAATAGCAATAAGTCTATTTCTGATATGAACAGACTTATCACACATTTTTTAAAAGGCAAATAAACACCCTAGGAACAATAAGTAAAGAAAGTTAATCATAGAAATAGTTTTTTAAAATTTTAATTCTCTCTGTCTCTTAATCCCTCTCCCCAGCAGCCTATCTGGCTCCAAGTTCTCTCCTGCCTGTCCCCAAGAAGAAAACAATTGGCGGTGGCCAATGGGAGGCCGGAAAGTTGCCTGATATAGGTGAGCCTGCTGGCAGCATTGCCTGGAGACTCTAGCTGGGTCAGTATTCTGACCTCCCACCCCACCTCAGCCCCCCAATCCCCACCCACCCTCAGCTCACCTGCCCTTCTGCCATCTTCCCCAGCCCTTTATAGGGCACGCCTAATAGTGGGCCCCTTTATTTAATAAGTATTTCTTATATGAGCATACTTATCAAACATTTTTTATAAATATGGCAAGTAAACACTCTAATTACAATAAGCAAACAAAATTAATCATAGAAATAATTTTAAAAGATTTTCATTCTCTCTCTCTCTCTGCCTTTATTTATTTGTTTATTTTGATTGCCAGTTGTGTATCCCTGAATTCAGGTGTGTTGAGTTGGCATAAAATAATGTCCTTCTGTAATCTAAAAAAATATTATTAAGTGCTTATTTAATTTATTATATGTTTTAGACTCTGAGAATTTATCAGTGACTTAAACATGGCTTCGAACCTCATGGAGGAGACATAGTCCACAGTAACAGAAGCTAAGCAAACAAATAGTTTTTAACATAATTAAACATGTTATTTGTGCAAATTACTTATTATCTTTAAGTCTCATTTATAAAGAGAGCTTATCCATAAAAGAATATGTGTGTCTAATGGTGGTTGGGTTGATTGGTGGTTATGCATAAGCTCAAGGGTCTGGTACACTTAATTTAGTAGCTAATATTTCCTTTTCTTGATCTCATTTTAAAAGCTATTTTCAGAGCCTCTGATATCATTTTGTACTTTGTCCGATTGTACATGAAATAGAATGATACCATAGTGCCCCAAACAACACAGTTTAGAAATCATGTGTAAAATAATTTTGTGTTCAAATGATTAAATAAAAAGAGTTGATCAAATAATCAGTCCCTTTTTGGAGTGCTAAAGCTCCACTTTAAATATGTATTGCAAATTCTGTGATTCTCTCACTATATACGTTCTCTCTTTAACTATTCAGAGCAGTTTATAGGCAGATAAATCACCTCAAATTCCCAGCTGAACTTCTTCCTGTCTGTATGTAGTTTGGCTTTTTTGTACTCTAAATCTGGGTCACTCCACTTTTTAGTAATCTGTTGGAAATCACTCCTATTACTCACCACTTTCCCATTCTCTTTGGTGAGTGGTTACTGAATCAAATGGTAGTCATTCAATCAAGGTAAACTGAAAAAAAAAAAAAAACTATTCTTGCTAAGTGAATTTCTAGTAAGAGTCTTTCAGATGTAAAACTGTTAGGTCATAGTGACAAACTGGGGTTTGTGGAGATCAACTCAGTTAAAGAGCCCAAGAATGTCAAAAGAAAAAATATGACAATAGTTTCAGCACTAAAATGAAAGCAAAATAAGCAACATTCCAGTATGAATATGAATCTAGAGCGCTTTAGTTTTACATTCTGATGATAAGGTGGTTAATTGTGGATTTCTGTTTTAATTATTTTGGTAGCTATAGTAATACTGCAGTTAACACAGCATCAGAAAAGCTTTGGCAAGGCAGGGAATGGACCTTCAGTAGAGTTTCGTTTTAAAGTTCCCAGCTCAGAGCCTGGTATGTAATATGTGCTCAATAAATACTTGTTGAATAAATGAATGAACAAATTACTTTTTCATACCCAACATTAATTACCGAGATTTGGGTGAAGCACTATGACAAAACTAACTCATTTCATCTTCAAAATTGGCCCATATATTTATATGCCAAATATACATATGAGAGAGTTCTCAAATTGAATTGACAGAATTGGAACACATGTGTGTCTGTCTGTAAAGCACACATGCTGTTAACCTTCATTTCAATCAGATTGTATTAATTATACTAGATTGTTCTTGTAAAGCCCAAAAGCTGACTATGTATTCATTTATTCACTTGTCCACATGAATCTACTAAATAATCACAATGCGCCATGTTCAATGATAACTGCTGGAACATATTGGTGAGCAAAACCATTGTATTTGCTCCCATGAAGTTCACAGTCTAACAGGGGAAGAAAAATATTAATCAAATAGTCACACACATAAGTGTAAAGTTATAACTCTAATTTCTATGTATGAAGTGTGCATGGTGCTCTGAGATTAATAAGGAAATTTGGCATTTTATGAGAGGCAAGGATGGTTTCGCTAAAAAAGGATAAATCAGTTGACTCACTAAGGATGGGAGACAAAGTTTTCCAGGCAGAGGCAACATCAAATTAAAACTGTATGGCAGGAAGGAGTGTGGTTGTGAGTGAGGGCTTGAAAGAATCTGTAACTAGAAGGCGGAGAGCCAGCATCAGTGTAGAGATGTGGGCAGGGACTAGAGAAGGCTATAAGGTAACTAAGCATTTTGAACTTCATCATTGGTGCAATGACAAAGTATTGAAAGGACATAAGCAAAGCAGTGGCATGATCAGAAGCATGCTTTAAAAAGAAAACAATCACTCTCACACCTCCCTCTCCCAGACATAAACTTACTTAGAAAAGAAGCTAATTAGTGGTTAAGAACACTCTTGGACTATAGTGATCTCTGCTATTCGTTTTACCTATCAGAGGAGGAATTGAGAGTTATCATCACTGATGCTTTAATCACTGGAGAATGCTTCCCCTTGATGAATGCTCAGAGTTCCTTAAAAGCTATCTACTTTACCATACCAGGAAATACCCTGGTAGTCATTTTTGTACTCTAGGCAAATATTTCATAATTAAGAAAAATATTCCAATCCAGGGATGATTTACCAAAACTGAAAGGTTGCTTTTGCAACATGAAGTTATCAATGGAATCATTAATTAAATTCCTAATAGTAAAATTTAGGAATCAATTACAAAAAATAATTAAAGTAATGAAACCAGCAACAGTTAAAAGATAGTATAAAGAGAGAGCAATTGTGTGAAATGGCAATTGTCCCTGGACACACTTAATTATTATAAACACTTAAATGCATTATTGGTTCCAAAATGGTCCCATCTAGAGTGCAGAGGAGAGTATTTATTCTCCAGATACTATTCCGAATTCGATTCCTGTAATAAGTTACATTTGTTAATTTATTAAAGTTGAATCATTCAAATAAAGTTATTATTTGTAAAATATAAAAACTCTGTTATGCTTTTAAGACAAGTACAGATAATTTTTTGGTTTTTGAAGTGATCTGTAAACTGCATCTATTAATTTGATTGCTTCAGTGACCCTCAGGATTTTAATCATCTTTATCCATTCTAGTGAAGATGGCTACCTTTTATATTGAACATGTGAAATGTGGCGTAAAGTCCTTGTGCTTTGGTGTCAGGAATGTCTACTTTCAAATTCCAGATCTTCATACTTCAGGCAAAAGACCTCAGGTCAATTGCTTAACTTCATCTTTACAAATGAGGATATCATTCAAACCTATGTTATAGAACTGATTTGAGAATTAAATAAGGCAATTCATGCAAACTGTCTGGACCATAAGCCATTATCATTATTGTTATCATTAATTTGTTGAGCACTTACCAGCACTCAAGAAGGATATTTTAATAGTGTTAATAGTATGTTGTTTGTAGGGTATTTTTCATCTTGTGAACACATTTTTTAACAGAATTTTTAAAATGTTTAAATTATCAGTGACCTGATCTATTTCCTTTATTTCCTGGCAAGAGCTGTGTGTATCTTGTTTTCCTTTTGACCTTGCCTGCTGGTTGTAGTCTAATTACCTTTAGACAAGATAATATCTGCAAAATCCCATCTACTTTTCTTAATCATTTCACCTCTAGTAGATGAATGTTCTTTTCTTAATATTGATAACAACTAAATTCTGTGGTTTTATACTTATTTTGATTTTGTTTTTTTTCTATATATTTCCAGAAAAAATAATATGAAATAAATTGACTCAGATATGCAAACAGACATGTGGATAGAGTGCCTGTTCCTTATCTGTATCTTTAAGCACCTCCAAGGCTGATCTATTCTAAGAGCCAAAAAGTCATTATAAACAAATATGAGGTCCTGGCAGCTCTCACCACTTCAGCTGGTCAGCAAACCTGCTGACCTGTTTTAACCTAACAGATTGATTAAGCGTCCATATCTTTCATTGTCCCCTCTTAAATTTTGGTAACTTTTATTTTGATGTGATTTGTTTGTACTTGAAACTGTTACCACATTTTTTCTGGATTGGGCACCTCTGTAGTTAACTTGGGTTTACTGGTGCAGGGATAGATTTACTTTACATTAGGCTGAAGTGTACATGGGCCAAATATCAATTCAGAGAGCTGAGTACTGAGGGGTTCCCTGGACAACTGCTTCTCCTACAGAATAATCCCTCTCTCCCTACTTCTGTTTGACTTATAGCCACAACAGACACACATAAACATTGGTATTTTATAAAATGAGAGTTCTGAAAAGTTGAAAAATCATTTGCCATTTCTACCAACCACAGTGTACTCTTTTGAACTACAAGCTCCATAATTTAGAATACTCAAATAACAGGAATCTATTCCAATAACAAATCCATCCAGTTATTAGGAAAGACAAAAGGGATGTACTTTGAAAATAAGATGTGACAGGATTAGAAACCAATGGAGATCATGATATATTTGAGGAAAAAAAACATATTTCCCCCTCTCAGTTAGCAATTAGACAGCTGTATTTTGCACAAGCTAAAATTGATACCAGGAATGCTGTGCTCAAGTTGCTTGACCTAGAAATAGACTTCGAATATAAGTTAGGGTAAAAAGATTCTTCTTTAATGCCCATAAGACTATCTTACCCGTATCTGGCCTCTTTCCACATTCATGGGTAAGTGATTTTTTTTTGCCTTATTTAAACTGTCTGCCTTCCTTCCTTCCTTCCTTCTTTCCTTCCTCTTTCTTTCTTTCTTTCTTTCTTTCTTTCTTTCTTTCTTTCTTTCTTTCTTTCTTTCTTTCTTTCTTTCTTTCTTTCTTTCTCTAT
>JAQZBX010036125.1:0-24297 GCA_029593785.1 Cabassous unicinctus
AAAAAAAAAAAAAAAAAAAAAAGAGTGTGCTTAATGGTAACGTGACCACATGATTTTGCTTTGAGAATTTATTACCTTCATATTTAATATAATCTGATTAATTGTATATTTATATCATTTAGTCCTTGGTGAAAGCTTTGACAACTGGCTAACAAAATTCTTGAAAATGTAGCCATAGGCTCCTGTGGGCTGGCACTTGGCCAGCTCCAGACCTCTTCCTTTGAGGAAGGCCGCTCTGTTGCCATCCCGCCCGAGGTCTGCCCGAGGTCTTGAACGGCAGGTGCCACTGACTGAGCATGTTTTTGTTCTTGTGATCGCACTCAAGCAGAGATCCATCAAGATTGTCCCGGATTTCATAGCAACAGTCTCCTTGCTCCTGAGCCAGTCGGCGAGACAGCTGCTGTTTAAATATGCTGTATGCTCCTGTGCAAAGAGGAAGGCTGCAGCGCTCTGCCCCTCCTGCCCTCCTGTCCCAGCCTTCTTTATAAAGCGAAGCTCTGGACACGATGGGCAGAGCGTGCCCCACCGCAGCCGTGCCCCACCGCGGCCAGCGCTGCGGGGGTTCCGGGAGGACACGCCATGGCTCGAGAGGACTCGCCGTGGCTCGAGAGGACTCAGAGGATCGGAGTAAATGAACATGCTTCTGAGCCTCACAGTTCCACCTTCTCACATTTTAGATCAGCAAGATGTTGACCTTTGAAAGTGAGCAAAGCCGTTGACAGGATGGGGAGCGGACGTGGGACCCAAGACGCTGATGTTATGCAAACGCTAAAAGCACGTCGGGGTGGGAGTCGGTCCAGCCTCTGCGTCTCAACCAAACTGCGTCTCTTTAAAGTGCTTTTCCAAATTTTCTACAACACGTGCCCTAGAAATCCTTCTCTTGGGAAAAAGTATTCAAAAAAAAAAAAAAAAAATCCAAAAAACGGGAGCGAGAGGGAAGTACAGTTTACAGCAAGATGTTCATCACAGCCTTGTGTGTGATAATAAGAAATCGACACAGTGCCCCATCAAACGGGTGACGGCTCATGACGGAGGGATGCCGCTCCTGAGAAATGATGCTTACAAAGGGCTTGTGTAGGTTTTACTGGGTGAAAAAGCAGGACTTAAAGAAATCAAACAGACATGAGACTCTTCTGTCTGTGTGGCAGGCATATGACCGTTTCTATCAGTTTTACATTTTTTCCCATTTTCTACCGACAACTCCCCTGTCCTGTGGAGGTGAACTCGTTTGTAAATAGGATCTTCAAAGAGCCCTTTAAGACGAGGCCAAACTGAGCTAGGGTGGGCCTTCATCCAGTCTGACTCGGGGGCCTTAGGACCAGAGGAAATTTGGCCACAGCTGCGAGGAGACAGACTGGGAGGGACACAGCCACGTGACAGGCAGAGAACGCGTGCGGGTCGCCGGCAAGCCACCGCCGGAGCGCGACAGGCTTCGGAGAAAGCGTGGCCCTGCCGACACCTTTTTGGTGGACGTCTGGCCTCCAAAACTGTGAGCCGCTCAGCTCCTGTCGATTCAGCCAGCCCGTCTGTGCTTCTGTTAGGCAGCCCTGGCACACTAGGTCATCGGGGCCGAGGGCTGGTCCGCTCCTTAGGGGGAGCCTTAAGGGTGGGCTCATCGACCGCAGCTGCTGCCAGAGGTGGGCTTCTCTGCGCCCTAGGGCCGGCGCCACAGGACGTCACCGAACGGCAGGCCCCTCCACCAGGCACCAAGCCAGCCTTTTTTATGGCCTGACAGTTCAGAGTTCCCCTCTCCTCTTTCCCGCCCAAAAACTCAGACCATTTTATCTACTATGGAAAGCTGTGCCTCTTTCCTAATTTAAACTTCTTCAACACTTCCGTCAGGTCCTAAACGAATACCCCAGAGAATTTGCTTTTAAAGGACAAACCTTCACGTCTCAGTAAAACTATTCCGCCTCCTCCGCGGACAGACCCTGCCCCTAGCTAATGCTTCCGCGTTCCTCCGGCTGGTCCCTTCTGCTGCTTCACCCTTTGCTGGTTGGTATTCCTGGCAGTGGCCCCGTAAAACGCCAGAATAGTGGGGACTTGGAGAAGCAGAGTGACTAGGACAGCATCAGCGAGCTTTCTCCTACGGAGAAACTACTCTGGATTTTCCCCCAAAGAGTCACTGTTGCCGAGACTTGGAGGAAGGGAGCGTAGAAGGGAAGTCACGATGAGCTGTGTGTCCTTGGGATGGAGGGGTCAGTGGCAGCGGCCAAGCGGAGGTGCACACACCAGAGAGATTTCAAGCTTGGTCTTTGGAATTGCAAAGTGGAGGCCAGCTTGCATCTCTCATCAGAGGTGGCCTGTGAAAAGGACAGTTAGGGCTCCAAGTGGAGAAGGGCGTGAGCCACTTTAGCAGGAAATGCACTTGCAGAGAGAGAAACTGGCTGAGGACGGGGAGCTCTAGATCACCTGGCTTGCAGTGAAGTTGAACTCACTAACCTGCCCCAGCTGGGGGGTCACAGCCTGGTTCCCCAGCAGAGCTGCTGTCCCCTGCTGTCGTGTCCTTAAGGAGATCACCCAGCTGTTTGGTGGAGACCGCACATTTCTCTGTGTGGACTGTGCAAAGATCAAGGAGCAGTGGCAGCTGACAGAGCTCCCGAGGATAGGCGAGGGAGCCTGTGTGGGAACTCGTCAGTGTCTACCCACTTTTCAGTCTGAAATCAGCGATTCTCTCTTCTTGAGCATCCAGTTTGGGAGTTTGGAAGAATTGTTTCAGTTGTGAACGGGTAACACCTTTTCCTCATGTCTAATACGGGCAGCAGTGGAGGTGAAGGGAAATGGGACCGTGCTCCTGGAAAATGCTCCAACTGTGCCTTCAAGGCATCTCTAAACCCCCCATTTAATTTGCTTTTTCCTCTGGCTGCACCTCTGGCTGCATCTGAGCTCTCCCTGCAGCAGAGAAGCCAGCTGAGTTGCTCCGGGTCTGATCTCCAGCATGGCTGTCATGTTCCCATTGGAGTTGGAAACGGAAGAGGAAAAGGAATTTGTTTCTCTTTCTCGCTCCATGACGGGGGACCTCGCCAACCTGACAGCTGTGGTGTAGTGCCTGATAATCGTTGGACCCTGGGCGAGTTACAAAAACTCGCAGTCCAGGCTCGCTTCCTGGTTCTGTCCCGTCAACAGCACGGGCTTGGGTAAGGGTCTTTGCGCTTCTCTTCCTCCACCTAGAATCTGGGGATCATAACGAGAGCCCCAGATTCTACTGTGTGAGGAGTGAGGGAGCTGATACGTACAAGTGCCTGCCCCACTGGAATTGCTCAAAGCGTCAACCTTAAAGTCTTCTCTGGGATTCCGTTTCCTCAGTGCATACGGCTAGGGCTGGAATTCAGGGAGCTAAATCTCATATCAAGCCTGGTAGCTAATGAGAATGTAAGTAATGGCCAGTACTGATTGCCACAGAGCGGCTCCTCCTGTGAATGAAAGGATTGTGAAGCATTCTGTATGGAGTCTGGCATGCAAAAAGTACTTCGTAAAAATTGATTCCTACCGAGTAACTTATTTTAGTTCACAGAGCAAATCTGTTTGTTGTAAAAAAAAAAATCTAAACAAAGAATTCCAAATTTCTGAATGCTACAAGTTTTAGCCACCTTATAAATTGACTTTTTTTTTTTTTTTTCACTTTAACCTATTGATTTTCTGACTCTAATCAGGTAGGAGGCAGAAAAAACTCTATGATCATGTCATTTGGTAATGCCTAGTTTTCAATACTCTACAAACTTGAAAACTGGAGGAAGAAACTCAACTTGACCTGTGGATTGCGTTAAACTCTGGCCGAGCATGCTTGTTAGAGTGATAAAATTCTTCCATAATAGTGTGGGCTTGTAGATTTGTAATTGTATAAGTGAATGAAAAGCCTGATTTTTGATTTGGGGTTCGTTCGCTGCTTTAAAACTGGCTGCTTGAACATGCTGTGGTCTATAGAGCTTATTTCCCAATCAGAGCCATTTCAGCTAGTCAGGTAGAGTGGGGGTGGGGGGTGGAGAAACCTCTGCCCCCTGAGGCCAGATCCAGCCTTTGCTCCCCAGAAGTCTGAGGGTAATATTCTTCTGGCCATTGGTGATAGAGCCCAGGTGATAACTTTACTCTTGGGTTGATGTGGCTTCCCACCTGGGCACTGCTTCCCAAGTTGATCAGAAAGGGAACTGGGAACCGGGCTGACGCATCGGCCTTCCACCAGGCACTAACCCGTGTGCTTCTGGTTAGGGAATGTGTGCCCTTGGCCCCTGGAGACCACGTGATCAGCAGACCCTCCACCCGGGTGGGTCACTCGAGGACACCTGTAAGGCAGATGGCAGGTGAGAGCACCTGGGCTCCGGGACCCTAGAGACAAACACCTCTGAAAGTGGCTAAAACGCATGGGCTCACAGATGTGAAACTGTGCATGTGACTTTCATGGTACAAGTCCGTAGGCCAGGGAAAAATCACTTTAAAGTGTATAAATGGCAGATATGGCATGGAGTTAGAAGAACCCACTTTAGGCTTCATGTTAGTTTTCTTTTGCTTAAGAAACTCCATTTATAACTTTAAAAATCTGATGAGCGCATGGCAGGCATTAAGGAGCCGGGAGCAATCCTAGCCTGTCTGCCCCTGCTTTAGCCAGAGAGGAAATTTACCCACAAATGTTGGCTGGCACCCCTATGACTCACACTGTGGCTCACGCTTGCCCATATTAGCAAGCTGCCTAAAGCCAAGCAGAAAACAGAGCTCAGCAGACCAGCCACTGCACCGTCCTCCATGTTTGCCCTCCCACGTCCTGTCCTCCTACCCTCTGTCCCCCACCCCACAGCCCTCCTCACCACTTTGGCTGCTTTTGGTAAGTCCTGTCCCGCTCCCAGGCCATTCTGTACCCTCCGTGTATACCCTGAACTCACTCAGCCAGAAAATCCACCCAGGCAAATGTGCCACCCGAGGTTATCTGGTCTACCGGGTGCTTGGCCCCAATGCCGTTTTAGACAGGGCGCTGGAGGAGGCAGGCACCTTTCTCAGTCTGTTTAATGTAGCAGTTGGAACTCTCCATTTTTCCATCCACCATGACACACATGATGGATGGCTGCCCCACTCCCATGGTGTACCCAGGTTTCTCCTTCCACCCAACACATGTATCCACGTGAAAGAGTGCGAGAATGACGGTCCCATGGAAACGACCTTGGCTCTGCCTCATTACTTTTTAAGTAAATCACTCTTACCTTCAATAGTTTATTATTTGTAACAAATTGCCCTTCTGAAAACAAAGTGGGGCACACCAGGAGGTGTGGTCCCCAAGCCCCTTAATTACTATCACAAAGGTGCAACTGTTTAAAGCAGGGGCTTCCCAGGGTCTGATCCTCTGCAGAGCGCATGCTTCTGGTTTGGAGACCTAAACAGCACAAAAAACTTTGAAAGATTCACCCCAGAAAGGAATGTTGGCAAGTGAATTATTTGCTTTGGGGTTGATATCTAGGTTGGGAATTGGGGACTTTCCATGCTATTTGGAAGAATTTTGGCATCCCAGCCGTGTGGCTAGAGCTGACCTGGGTGAAAAGGCTGCTTCGTTTCATTTCTGTTTGGAAAGTGAAACTTGCTTTACTTAGAAACAGTATCCACGCTTAAATCAAGTAGGGGTTGGGGAAGGTGACACAGGGGTACCCAAAGTCCAGTCTTTATGGTGAGGAGCTCAGAAGCTCATGAGCCCAGTGCTACAGGATATAACATTTAAAAATACTGGCAGTTCTCATGGCGTGTTCACATCCTGAGAGTAAGATAAAATATAAACGCATGGTGGGATGCTGGAAAACTAAAGTATCACGAGATTATCGATTGTCAGTGGTCTTACCACCCAGAGGTGACCCACGTTATCACTTAGCATCTTTCCTTCGCAGAGTTCGTCTAAGCATGTTTTTACATATGTAAGCATATGCTGTATATCCACTGTACCTTTCCTGCGTATCTTTAAACACTATCTCCCCACGCTATGAAAACGTCTTGGAGCCATCATTTTAAAGGACTGCATACAGGTCCAATCTTCTGGAGCTTAATTATTCCCCCTGGAGAGGTGGGTGAATCCAGCGGGGCAGGCGTGCGGCCAGTGCTGGCTGAGGTCAAACCTAATAATTTCTCCTGAGTTTCAGTTTTCCCACCTGTGAAATGGGGACAGTAGCCATACCTAACTCCTAGGCTATTGACGATAAAATGAGTTAATATTCACGAAGCATGGGGAATGGTCCCTGACCCATATTATGGTCTCAGGAACTATTTATCTCATAATTATAAATGATCCTGCCTTGAACATTTTGTGCCTAAATGTTACATGTATCTGATAACTTCTTGGGGCTTAAATCCTAGGAGAAAATTATTTGTTGAAACTTTTTTTTCCCCAATGTTGATTAAGGTTTCTTTTTTAAAATGAAATATATTTAAAGAAGATCAAAAATGGTCATAATGGCAGTTCCCAGATAACCCCTGATAGCATTAAAAAACAAACCAACAGCAGACAGAAGTAATATATGCCATTGATTAGAAGAGTCAGCAACACAGAATAGTAGAAAACAAAATGTCACGGCTTCCCTTCTCCCTACGTAATTCACCTCAAATAATGCCTCCTTTCAAATAATAATATAAAAAATTCTACATATATCATACATATATCAGGACCCTTGAGCGCTATGTATACAATAAAATGCATAAATGTTCACAAAAGGGATCACACTAAACCTTGTTTTTTTCCATTTAAAATTGGATCTTGTTGCTCATTAAATATCAGTACCTATGGCTCTACCTCATGTTTCCTAATGTCTACAAAGTATTCTGACATGTGGATCTACCAGGATTTGTTTAGTCAGTGCTCTCTTGGTGGACACTGGCAATCCTGGATTTTGCTGAAAAATATTGCTGGAGAGAAGCCCCTAGTACAGATATAATAACAGATAATGTTTATTCACGGTACACGCCAGGTACTATTCTTAAAGCTTTGTGTATATTATCTCTTTAACTTCTCACCACAACTCTAGTAAACACTATCCTTATCTCCTTTGTAAAGATTAAAATACTGAGTCTAGAGAGGTAAGTAAATCACCTGACATCTCACAGCCAAGAAAACAGCAGAGCTGGAATATTCTGGCAAACTCCTGAGAGTGTATCCATGGAGTAAAAATGTAGCAGTGGAATTCTTGGACGGTAGGCGTTTCTCACTGCCTTTCAGAAAGGCTGGATAAAGTTCAAGTTTCTGCACAAATATGTGGGAGTAGTTTTTTTCTCCACACCCTCCCCAGTACTGATAGTGTCATATTGCTGACTTTTATGCATCTAAGAGGTAGCAAAACAGACATTTTAACATGCATTTTATTAAGAATGAGTGAGGAAGAACTGTCTTTAATGTTCATTGGCTACTTCTCCTTTCCTCTAACTGGCTTATTCATACTCTGTGCCCACCATTATTTTAGATGTTTATCCTTTTTAATTAATTTTCACGAGTAGGGAGTGAACATTTTTTAGAGTTTCTGATGTATGTGGGCATATTACTTGTAGAATTGAGAATCCCTGCCTCCGACCAGCACTGACTGGGTGTGTTAATCTTAATTTAATTGTGCTATAATGAGGTGCCCACTTGAAAAACAAATGAAATGGAGAGGCCCACTCTCAAATTGGTCAAATGGGCCGTTACAGATCGACCAGTGAATTATTCACTAAATGGTTACAGGACAACTTCTAACCATCAGGAAAACAATAAAGCTTCAGAATGCACCAGGCTACTAACACCAAGAGATAGTCCAAGGGAACCAACACTTTAAATAAAAAAATGAAAAATAAAAATCATAGAAACACCAGAAAAAAGACAAAAACAAAAGAATCCCAAAACCATGGGTGACTATTCCTATAGATTTGGAATGGGGAAGTCTTTTCAGTATATAACGTGAAACCCAGATACCATAAAGAAACAATGGACAGTTTCAGTGACATAGATACTTTAAAAGCAAAAGACCTTATAAACAAAAGCAAAAGAAAACTTAGAATGAAACCAGGCATGATGCATAAAATAACCCGACTCTGGGATGAGAATAATGATAGCGAAACAATTCTGAGCCTATGCTCTGGCCAGGCACTGAGCTAAGCACGGAATTTAACTTCACAGCCATATTAGACCCATTTCACAGCTGGGCAAAGTGAGGCAGAGATGGAGTAACTTGCCCAAGAACTGGAGCTGTTCCTTGGCACAGTCAGGCTCCACACCAGCCTGGCCTCGTTTCTGCACTCTTACCTGTGCGGCTGTCTGCTTCTTTAAAGTCCTGGCATGCTCTCCTGTGGGGGTGCCTATCAGAGATGGGGGCAACGGGGAGCTGTCCCCTGAGAGTTCTTGAGCAAGCATCTGTGTTCTCTGGCTCTTGCTGATTTGCGGTAGCAAATGTGAGCAGCGCAGCAGGTGTGTGGAGCTGGGAACGATTCAGGAGTGAGGGGTTCACAGCCCCACGGTCAGAGCCGTGGCCGGGTAGGGGAGGGGGCGTCACAGCAGCGGGAGCTCCTGCCAGGCCCACATCTGGGTCCAGAGCAGGGCATGACCTCATTCTTCCAAGGTCAAAGCCAGCGGAAGTCACTCACCTCAGGAGAGCAGGTGGCAGGAGGGCACAGGTTGGCTGCCGCAAGTCGGTGAGCCTCCGTCGTCTCGCGTCTTGCCCTGCGCTGGTTCAGCGCCAGCACAGCTGACTCGAGACCAAGCCACGTTCCCAGAGCTCCCACTCCCACCGAGGGTCTCATTTCCAGTGTTCGATGTGCCTCTTTTGTGTGACCACAGCAGCACCCCTGCCCTTTTCAAACACCTGGAGTCTCCTTCAAGCCTGAGACCCGCCTTTTTCTCACCGTTCGCCCCAGACCCTGTCCATTCTCTGCCTGGAGCCCTTCCAGGCTGGCTCTGTCCACTCTGCCGCATCCGAGTCCCCGTTCGGGTGACTGCTCGAGTGCAGGGTTTAGGCCGGGAGGACCCCGGGGCCAGGAGGGGGTGGTGGGCGGTGGCTTCTGGAAGGAAAGCTCTGCTTTGCCCTGTTCTCACTGCACTGCACCTGCCTTCTGTGGGGTCGTGGGCCATGCGCCCGTGGGCAGCTCTGTAGTAAGACTGACCTCACGGCGTGCCGACCACACGCGCCGTGCGGCTGGGGGGCGCCAGCAGACCAGGGGTGGGGATGGTGCGGTTTGGGCCGGCATCTTTCAAAAGTCTGCTCCCAGGTCACCGTGTCCACGGAAACGTGCCTGAACCCCTCTCAGGGTCAGTCACCTCCCTGTACCTTGATGGCACGGTGAGTCTTTGGTTGTCTCCTCTACTGGACCGGTCCTGAAGGCAGGACTCGCATACGGGTCATCTTTACATACCTACTGGGTCAGCCTGCGTGGATGTCTTAGGCAGGGCTGCAGTGCTTGCTGGCGGTGGGCATCGCCTCTGCACTGATTGAGGTCCTCCCTTAAGTATTTGTTAAACTAAAAGCAAATGGCAGAAGAGCCCTCCCCTTTCTTGCCTTTTACCTTGAAGGTAAAAAGTTAAAACCGAGACCCATTCAGAGGACGAGGCCCTGCTTTATCACGTCGACTCTCTCTGTCGGCGTTTTCAGGTCGCGAGCAAGGGGGCTCGAAAACGGCCCCCCTCTGCCGAAGGACTGCAGGAGCTGGTGTCATGCATCGTTGAGAGTCAGAACTCTGGTTGTGAGTCTTGAAACAGTTGCCGAGACTGTTAACCAGCGCTGCTTGGTGTCATGCCTGGCTCCTGGCCCCAGCGGGGCACGAGAGGATGCTTTAGAACTCGTGTTAGGAAAGAGTCCGTGATGTGATGGGGCGCCTCTGCCCTGGAGGAGGAAATCCAATCCCACGAGCAGCCAGACCCCCTTTCTACTGATCCCTTGTAAGTGGTGTGATCGGACCAGGTGGCTCAGTGATGGGGTCTTGAACTTTTAAAAATAGAACTTTTTAGTGGATGAAACTAATACCCAGTATTTGAGAGACAAATCTGTCACGTCTTGATATAAACTAATTTTATATGTTCACATTCGAAGCCTTGTCTCTTGCCCAAGAAGAGAATGGTGACAGTGCCTTGCCGAACACGAACGCTGGGAAGCTGGGAGAGGGCGAGAGCCCCGAGCAGCTTTGCGAGTTTCTCCCTCTTTTGGGTTCTGTGAGGCAGGATAAGGAAAAGGCTCTTTCCCATGCAGACGGGTAGCAGGTGTGTGATTAGCTGTTCTCACTTCTGTGGCTCTTTGTGGAATGGGGATTCTCCAGTTAAAACAAGTCTTGAAGCCTGAGGGACCAGGAAGAAGGTTTTATTTTGACCATTCAGACTCTCCAACTGGTTGAATTCATCAAGAAATTTGACTTAGAAACGTCACGTGGTAGCAGTCAAAACTCGGGATGAGGGCCGCAGCGCTTGGTGGGGCAGTGTGGTCACGGCCTCGTGGCTCAGGAGCCGGGCGCGCCCCCTTGGCCGAGTGCCCTGTCTCTGTGGGCTTGGTTTGTGGGGACTTCAGGTACGTGCAGAATCATGGGGCCAGAGGAGCTTAAACTTGAGGTCTTCAGAGTGTAAAAATGGGTGGTGGGCACATCTGAGGGTGATACTGTGTTTTATCAAGATAGCAAAAATATATTTCCAAAAATAAAGCTTCGTGGCACCTGGGGATTCTCAGGGTTCATTTCGGCAGCCTCTGAGCTGGTGGCCCCCGAGCCTGCTGCCCAGGTAGTCCAGGAAGTGACCGGAATAACATAGGAGTCCACTGGGCTCGAGTGTGGGCAGTGGGCCCTCTGGGGAGCTGGGGAGAGGGGGCTTTACAAGCGGGACACGTGTTGGAGAAATCGTCTCTTCTGCCCTTTGGAAGCAAGTGAATTTGTAGTGGGGCTTCTTCAAAATCTGTGTTTCCCGTTGTCTCGCAGATTGTAAAAATCTCAGTTGCCAAAGGTTTGTTCCCAAAGCCCCCCTGGCATCTGCTCGTGTTGTCCAGAGCCCTGGGGCTGGGTTAGTACAGAGAGATGGTGCCTGGGGGCACAGTTACTCCAGCTAAGGAATTAGGCAGACTGGAATTCTTTGCTTAGGACTTTTGGGGATTCACCCATCTCAATTCTTGAAGTAGTTTAAAATTTATATAGATTTTTTTCCCCCTAATGAAATACAGTCTTCAAATAGAAAAACGGTCCAGACCTAGTTTAAAATCTGTATATTTTTTTCCCCAGTGAAAGGCAGTTCAAATAGAAAAGTGGCCCAGACCTAGTTTAAAATCTATAGACTTTTTTTCCCCCCAAAGACAGTTTTCAAATGGAAAAAACGTTCCTGATGCTTCAAGAAAACAAATCAGCTCCTTTTAGAAATATAATATGTACTCCTTTCTAATACAGTGATTATAAAAACATGGAGAACATTTTTCTTTCTAAGAGCACATTCCTGGACCCCATCCTGAATTCAGAGGATCTGGGCTCAGCAATCTGATTTTTAAACGGCCCCTTCCTCCAGAGTGAATTTAATGACCTTCCAGGCTTGGAAGCCTCACCTCAGGCTGGAGATTTCCTTTGGTCTTGGGGAAGGGGTGGTGGTGAAGCAGGTTCAAGTAGCAAGAAGTCCAACCAAACCAGAGTCTTTCCCTGGGGCTTTAGAGAGCCAGTGGCAAAATAACCTAATTCATAATACATGCATATATATATATATATATATATATATATATAAAATAAACTTTAATTTTAAAGAGGTTTTAGATTACAGAAAAGTTACATCGAAAGTATAAGGGATTCCCGTATTCAGCAATCCTTAATTGAGTCCCTGTGGTGTTGCTGTAGGGCTGAGTTCTATTACTACCTCCATATTTTACAGAAGAGGTGGGGCACAGAGAGGTTCTTGAACTGCCCAAAGCCACACAGCAAATAACTGGCCCGATCAGGCAGCCTGCCTGACTCCAGACAGTCTGTGCTCCCGGGAGCAGACCGTTTGGTGGAGCAGACACACGAGCCAACAGTGGGAGCAAAGGCAGAAGGAAATCTATGTGCCTCTGTAGCTGGTACGCCCCGTCGTCCTGCAGGGAGAGGCGCCCAGACTTCAGAACTGAAAAGGACACCATGCGAATGCTGAGATCAGAGGGGTGGTTTGAGGGGCGCCCGTGCCTTGGCCCCGGGACCCACGCTCTGCTGGAGTGGTGGAGCCCCTCCCAGCAACAGCTGATTTGTGCGTGTTGTAGACGTAAACCCTGTTTTATAACTTGAAAGGCATTTATAGTTAGAAGGAAGTTTATATTAACTAACCCTTTGTAAACCAGTACCATTTTATCAGTCATTCCCGGAACTGTTTTTTTTTGCGTGTAAATTTGCAGTTGTATACATGGGGAGCCTTTTCATTGCTTCTCCCCGTTTAAGGAGATTTTTGCTGAAGGAGATTATGTTCCTCCGTCTAAGGCACTTCTGAGGAGGCTTATTTCCTCATTAACTTCTTTCTCTTCCTCCTCTCGTCTTCTCTTTTCTTTTGTCCTGCCTAACATGCTCCAAAAACTATTGAAGATGCCCCTTCTGAACACATAAGAATTTACGTACCCCAGAAGGTAGACAGGGCAAGGCTTCTGTCCTTGAGAATATTCTTAACTAGACTCAACCTTGCTGCAAAAACCAAACCAGAGCAGAAAGGGAACGGCCTGGGTCCCCCATGCAGCTCCCTTGCCTGCTGTGCAGTGGAACGGGGGTCAGATCCCTTGGCTGGCTCTGCTGCCTACTGACCCCTTGCTGCCTCCAGGTCAGCTTCCTGTGACACGGGTGTTGCTGAAGGAAACTTGGGAACCTAAATAAAACGTGGGAAACCACCGTGCAAAGGAAAGCCCTGCTCAAATGTTCATTACTGCTGTTGATGAGAAAGAGCTGTCGTCATAGTGGATTTCTCTCTGTTTCATGGGTTGCTTTGTCCGTCTGTCATCTCTTTGCTCATTGCAGCACGTCAGGATGGGTGAGAGAGGCATTGTGATCTCAGTATTGTAAATAAGGACACTGGCTTAGAGGGCAACAGAAATCTCCATCCACCAGCGGTGCGTTAGTCAGCCAGAGGGGTGCTGATGCAAAATACCAGAACTCTGCTGGCTTTTATAAAGGGTGTTTATTTGGGGTAGAAGCCTACAGTCACAAGGCCCTACAGCGTGAGTTACTTCCCTCACCAAAGTCTGTTGCCACGTGTTGGAGGAAGATGGCTGCCGATGTCTGCAAGGGTTCAGCCTTCCTCTTCCTCTTAAGGCTCTGTGGTCCCAGCTTCTTCCAGTATCAGCTGTAGACTGGGATAAGTCTCATCTCTCTCCCAGGGCTCGTTCCTCTCCAGGCTCAGCTGCTCTGCTCTCTCCATGAGGTCAGCTGTAGACTATCAGGCCCTCTCTCTTCCCGGGGCCTCTGCCGAGTCTTTGGAGCCCCGTCTCTATTCCTCTGTGTTCTTCTCCTGTGTGTTTACTTTCCGGGGCTCCAGCATCAAAAGACTACAGGTATCTCCTCTGCCTTGTCATGTTTCTCTACCAAGGGAGCAGGGACCCAACGTCCTACTGACATGGCCCAATCAAAGCCTCAATCATAATGTAATCAAGTAAGAGTGAACCCTCTCAATCCAATACAATCTAATATGCGCAGAGGAACAGAGCAGTTTAAAAACATAATCCAGCATCTTTTTGGAATTCATAAACAATATCAAACCGCTACAACCAGCGACTGGCGGAGCTGGCCCTGTAACCCTGCAAGAGCCACCTGGAGAGACAGAGCAGGCAGGAGTGTTTTTCGCTAGAAGCCCAAACAAGACGGCGCCCTCCATGTCGTCTGACGTAATGCCCGCAATTGTGTTCAGCTTTTATCTGAGTCCCCTGGGTCTCTGCATAAGTCGTGTGTGTGTGACGTGCGTAGGAGGGGCGGGAGCCACATGGTGGCAGCCTCTTTGGTCTTCTCCTTCTCGGGTCCCTAATTGCTCTGCCCAGTGTGCTGGCAGGGTCCCCACTGAGGTCGTGAGTCTGGGGGCTGCTGGCCTCTCAGCCTTCGTCTACAGGGCAGGACAAGCAGTCCAGCCATTCCCAGGCCTTCCGCCCTTTCCTTGCAGGGAAGCCTAGAAGCTGGGTTTCTGTTATTTCCTTTGATGGTAGTTAGAGAATGAAGTCCCAATAGAGCTTTACTTTGATTCTAGGGGTGCTTGCAGTTCTGGGTGTCTATGAGAAAACCTACACAGGTGCAGCCTTGAGGGGAGTTGGAAATTAATTATTATGGTGGTCGCATCGATGACAGAATCGCCGCTGAGCCCGTGAGCCCCGATGAAGCATCTCCGGGGACGCGGCCCCATGGAGCCCTCTGGACCTTCCTTGGGGCTGGGTCAGTTCAGTTCCCACCTTGTCTGACACGGACTCTGCTCAGAAGCAAGGCAGATGCCAGGACCCCTCCGTCCCCTTAGGAGTCACTGCCTGGCAGAAAACGGGGCCGTTTCCCAGAAAACTATGAAACTGTGCGTCTAACCTTTAGAGACTCTGGTATGTGTAGAGCACGGAAGCTAGGAAGGGGTGTTGTGGAAATGAAAATCTTGTCCAAAAGGCACTGAGCTCTGCGGAGGTGACAGTCTAGATCACGTGCAGACGACACCGGATCAGGGCGGGGTGTGGGGATGGCAGCCAGGAAGGTGGCAGAGTCGGAGCTTTCCTCGAAGACGGTGGTGAGGGAGAGGAGGGGGCTGCCCGGCGAGCCGGGCTTCTCTCTTACGGGGGGTCAGGACATGTCGTGTAACTGTCAGGAGTCGAGGGCCCTTGGTGGAAAGCTGCCGAGTGCACGTGAAATACATGGCGACTGCTTCCTCCTCTGGTTCATGATTGTTTCAATGTGGAAAAACAAAGCAAAACCACAAAGCCTGGCTGATGGTCCGTCTGCACTGGTGTCTCTTCCTTTATTTTCCAGAAGGGCGTGGAAGAGAGTCGGCGAGTCCTTCCCACGATACCAGGCCCTGCAGAGACAGGGGTCATTACGAGGCCGGGGGCCCAGTCGAGGTCCTCGTCTTCCAGTCCCCCACCCAGAAAACCACCACGTCCAACCCGTGCCAACATCGTCTCCCCAAAAATTACGCCATGCACGGTTGGTCGCGTTCCTGCGTGTCAGGCACTGTGCTCAGTGCTTCCTGTATGTTGACCTTGTTCAATCCTTATGAAGACCGTGGGGCTTCAGTTTTTTTGTTTTCCTGATATTTTATTTTGAAAGAATTTCAAACTTACAGGACAGTTGCAAAAATAATAGAGAACTGCAACATACGCTTCACCCAGATACTCAGATATTCCAATTTTAACATTTTGCCACATTTGCTGTATCAGTCTATCATCTATCTATGCACCCACCATTTGGCCAGCCTGTCCATCCGTCCATCCATCTCCTCCCTCCCTCCTTCCCTTCCTTCTTCTATCATTCTTTCTATCTATCATCTATCTAATCTATCTATCTATCTATCTATCTATCTATCTATCTATCTATCCTATCATCTATCTATATCTATCTATCATCTATCTAATCTATTTCTATCTGTCTATATCTAATCTATCACCTGTCTCTATCTATCATCTATCAAATCTTCTATCTATATCTATCATCTGTCTGTCTATATATCTATCCATCCATCCGTCCATCCATCCATCTATATCATCTATCTTCTATTATCTATCTATCTATATCATCTATCTACATCATCTATCTTCTATCTTCTATCTATGTATCTTCTATCATCTCTCTATCTATCTCTCTACCTATAATCTATCTATCTAATCTCTCTCTCTCTCTCTCTCTCTCTCTCTCTCTCTCTCTCTCTCTCTCGTAAACATTTGGGCGTAGGTTGAATACCTCATGCTTTTGAACACTTAATACTTCCATGTACATTTCCTAAGGATATTCACTTACGTAAGCACCTTAGGTGCAGTTATCAAGTTCAAGAACTTTGACATTGATATAAAGCATACAGTTTATATTCCAGTTTTTTCTATGAGTCCAAGTACTATCCTTTTGGGCTTTCTCTCCTCCATTTTTAGATCTAGTCCAGGATCACGTATTGCACTGAATTGTCATCTCTTTTGGAGTTTAGTTTTAATGCAGTCATTTGACAGATTAGAAAATAGGATTTCAGACAAGTTTGTGGTGTGGCTCCAAGATTCTTACTCACATTTACCCGGATTCGAAGGCCCCCGTCTTAACCCTTCCATGGTCTGGCCTCCTCTGGGTACCGCCAGCCTCAGCTCGTCGCGGCCTCCTGACTGGCTCATCCTCGGGTCCGTCCAGCAGGACCAACTTAAATTAGGGTCCAGTTTCCTACCGCTGCAGTCCCAGAATCAGAGGGCTTCCCTGATGGGACAGGGTAAAGGCTCGGCCAGGGGAACAAACCCACGAGAGCCGCGATGTCCTCAGGCACATGTTGTCGAGTGGCTGATAAGTGAAACATCTGGTGGCGTCTATTGCGTGCCCGATGCACGGAAGGTGTTTGGTGGACGTGCGTTGAATGCACGGATGAATGGGTAAGTGATTAAAGGAATGAATTTAAAGGGATGAAATTGATCTCCAGGTCACGTTAGAACCTGCCGTCGGGACCACTGATCAATAGGTTACAAGTCGAATTCGGCAGAAGATGCTAGGAAAGTGCTCACAGCACCCCCAGCTCCTGCCCCTCTACTGCCCTCTCCCTGTAGAAGGTTCCTGGGACCCAACTGGAAGGAAGATTGTCTTCCTGCTGCTGCCTCCTCCAGGCTGGCCTCCTGCCCAGCCCTCAGGCCCAAAGCCCGCGAAGGCTTTTGTGCTCCTCTTTGTCAAGCCAGCAAAGATCAGGTTTCAGTTTGGTTTGTGGTCTTGGCAGGGTGTTTTGTTCCATCTTAATTCCTGTCTGCAGGGCCAGACCCGAGATTGCAGACTCACTTCCAAACAGCCCGCCGAGGCCGGTCACGGCCCCAAACACGGACGAGCGTCTCCCGAGCTTCTGACGGGCCCAGGGGGTACTGGACCTTGTCCTGCTGTCGCCACCTGACAGTCCCCTTGCCTGCAGGTGGTGCTGTGAGCACGGGGCAGGGCCAGCGCCTTTGTTAGAGGAGCTGCTCTCTGTGTCACCACCTGGGCCATTGCCCCACACGGTTCCTGCTTCTGCCGTTTGGTGGGAAAAATGGACTTTCTCGGGTGGTCCCAGGCAGCCGCTGTGTGGGTTGGTGAAAAAGGTGGGCTTGACCGTGAGATCCAAGCTCGTCTTTTGGGGGCGGCGGGAAGTGGAAGCGCAGCAGGCTGACATGGGCTGGGTGTTTGCCAGACGCCCCCCGGCTCGCTCGGGACGCTCAGCTGTACTCAGGTCCAGACCAGGAGCAGGCAGCCAGGAGGGGTCACGGTGGTCTCCTCGCCCCCAGGCTCCAGTGGGACCTGCCCTGTGCCGTCTTCTCCAGGGGTCACGGAGGAGTGACAGCCTTGTCCCCTGACCACGTGCTTCTCCTTGGATATGCGGCAATCATCCACGCACCGTTTCCCTCGTGGTATTTTTGGACTGAGTGCCGTATGCAAAAGCAGGCTGTGTATCCTTCTGGGGCAAACAAGATGTTCTGGAATTAGATAGTGGCGATGGTGGTTGTACAACCTTGCAAATATACTAAAACCCACGGAATCGTATACTTTAAAGGGGTGAATTCTATGGTCTGTGGGTGATTTCTCCATACAAAAATAGAGATGTTAAGAAAAGGCTATATTAGCTTTTAAGAATGATGCAAATGTTAGGGTCAAAAGGGAAACTGAGGAAATTAGCTTAAAATTTCCATGGGTTTGGGTTTGGACAAGTTCCCTCAAGCAGGTTTTTCGAGTGCTTCAGTCTACTGCAAGGGCAGAAGTGGCAGTCCATCATCTCCCCCACTGCCTGGGAGCCTTCTTGGAAGGTTAGGCATCTTTCTGTGAATGACGAGGCCAAGAGAGGGGAAGTAACTTACCTGAGGTCACACAGCTGGGGAGCGGTGAGCTCGGGCTCCAGCCCAGCCTTCTGCCTGCCAGCTGCGCACCCATTGCGTGTCCTCGCACCGGGGACTCAACGCCCCGCGCCGGCTCTGTCAACACCCCCCCCCCGTTGTCCACATAACCCAAGAGCCCTGGGAACAGCAGCAGTCCAAAGGTTTTTTTTTTTCCCAAGCCTTGTCGTGACATTTTAATTTCACATACTCCTGCCTTTCTTTTCATATTCAGCAGTTTGAAACCTGTTCTCCCAAATAAAATAGAAACCTTGAGGGAGAGAGTTCCCTCCCATCAGTAAAGTAAAAGTATTGCTGAACTAGCACCAGTTGGTTATGTTTTTGCTCCCGTTACGGGTGGTGAGTTATCTTTAATCCCAGCCATATTCTTTGTCCTTGAGTATTGTCTTTCCTGCTGTATCATCAATTTTATAATTATTATTTTTTAGGGGGTACCGGGGATTGAACCCGGCACCTCGTGCACGCGAAGCAGGTGCTCAACCGCTGAGCTACACCTGCCTCCCCTGTATTTTTATTAATAAATTATGTAACTTATCTTAAGTTGCCCCCTCAATGTGTCCATCCTCTTAGCATTTAGAAATGTGCCATTATCTCTCATTGTGAAGTTTCCATAAAAATAAAATCCTTTTTGAACCCCAGAGTTTTGATGCCTCCTCGATGGAGTAGACCAGTGTCCTTCTTTGCACTTGGATATTTGTGGTCAGAGAAGCACTGCTGTGCCGGCATCTTTGAAGGTGGCCATTGTTTTCCTATAGCTCGGGTGACGTTTTTTAAAAAGAGGCTTAAAAAAAATTGCTTTTTAGAATTGTTTTAGGTTTACAGGAAAGTTGCAAGGATAGTTCGGAGAGTTTCTGCATGCCCAGCGCTCAGATTGTCATCTTATGTCATCATAGTGCATCCGTCACAGCGAAAGGGGCCAACATTGAACCTGACGAGGAAGCAAACTCCTTAGTTTATTTGGATCCCCCTGGTTTCTCCCTAACGTCCTTCTTCTGTCCCAGGACCCCATCCAAGACCCCACATTACATGCAGTCGTCACGTCTCCTGAGGCTCCTCTTGGCTGTGGCAGTTTCTCAGCCTTGCCTTGTTTTTGATGACCTTAGCAGTTTTGAGGAGTGCGGGTCGGGCATTTTGTAGATGTGCCTCAGCTGGGATTCGTCTGATGATTCCTCACGGTTAGACTGTGGTCATGATTTGGGGGAGGAAGACCACGGAGGTGGTGTGTCATCTTCATCCCGTCACGTCAGGGGTCCCTGCTGTCTGCACGCTCATCACTGGTGATGTTGACCGTGGCGCCCGTGGCTGAGGCCGTGCTGTCAGGGTTCCGCTCTGTAACGTGACCCCTTCCCCTTCCCACACTGTGCTCTGGGGACGGAAGTCCCTCTGCACGGCCCACATTCAGGAGGTGGGGAGTTTTGTGCTGCCTTCTTGATTCTGGAATTCAGAATCATCTGCTCTCCCCCATTAATTAATTAATTAAATCAGCATGGGATCGTGCATACTTATTTCATACTCTGAATTATAATCCCGTACTACCTTGTTTATTGTGTTGCTCAGTTGTTCCAGCTCTGGCCCCAGGGCCAGCTCCCGTGTTGTGCCGATGTGCCCTCATCCTTTTGCTTTGGGGGTACTTACTTCCTAACTTTCTGGCACTACAGGATGCTCTGGGCTCATCCTGGATACTCCTGCCCCAGTCCTAGAATCAGCCATTTCTTCAAGGAGCCCTGGCTGGTTCCTTCCACTGGAGAATGGTCTTAGAGACCAAGATCTGGGCACTAGGTGTGCTCGTTGCTACTGGGGTGTCATTACTTCTAGGCCCTCTCCGATGGCAGATAAAAATAAAGGCTGGAAGTCATCTCAAACCAAGCTAGAAAAGATCTTCCAACTACGTTGCCACCGTGAAGGGAACATTGTTAAGGAGAAGAGATGGAAAGGGCTGTCTCAAAAGGCTCCTGGGCAGAAGCTAGGAGTTAGCTAATTGGGCAAGTTATCAACTAGGGAGCCTCAGTTATCTTAACTGTCAAATGAGACTGTGCTCTTTGAGGTTCCTGTCTTTTCTAACATTTTAGGGTCCTCTTCCTGAACAAGAAGTCTGGAGGGAGGCCAAACAGGTGTGGAAAGTGTTCAAGATCTTCAGGGCACTAGACAATTTCATTAACCCTGACGACTTCTGGAGGTTCTGGACCTTGTAAATTGGTTACTTCCACCATCATCCACTTTTCCAAAACATGCCTTTATTGAAGACTGGTTATGGACTACGTATCAAGCTCAACACTGGGGATACGAAATGTACAAGACATAGTGCTTGCTCAGCAGTCCAGTGAGGAAAGCAGGAGGGGACCTCCCACCAAGGATTATTGTGTAGTATAAAAAAGGTGAGCCTAGATGTTCTGGGAACCCAGAAAAGGGTTCCCAAGGCGTCCCGTAAGCTGACTCGACATGCAAGTTAAGGTGTGGAAAGACTCTTTAAACTCTGTAAATGGCCTGTGGAAGTAAGAGAGTGATGATGGCAAAAGACAATGAGGAGGAGGAGGAGAACACGTCATCAAGCTGCTACCTTACCCTCAACACTGGTTTGCTCTTTGGGGTGGCCAGTTCTCTCCCATTTCTTCCAGATATTTTTGTGAAGCATGTGCAGCTGAGCTCTAAGGCATCCTGATTCGGTTAGGAATGCATTTAGCTGCAAGGAAACAAAAGTTGCCTAACAGGAGCTTCAACAATAAACATACCAAATATTTACTTAACAAGAAGTCTGGAGATGGGGAATTCAAGAATGTTCAGCTGCTCAGCCATGTCTGTCTTTCTTTCAGCTCTGCCATCATCAAATGTTTGTCCTCATGCTTTTTGCCTCCAGCTCTAAGCACCTCACAGGCAGCACAGATAGAAGGGAAAGGACAGCGCCCATGCTTTCCCTGGTAAAACTCTTGTCTTTTTCCCTGGGATGGGAAGGCACACATCTTCCCTTGGGGGTTGGGACTGCAGGCTAGTCTGGGGGTGGATTGCTGTTCACAAGCCTGGGCAGGATCTGCCACCCTTCCATTTCCAATGCGGAGACAGTGCCGGGAGGTCAACCAGTTATTCCATTTCCAATGAGGAGACGGTGCCAGGAGGTCAACCAGTTATTCCATTTCCAATGAGGAGACAGTGCCGGGAAGTCAACCAATTATTCCGTTTCCAATGTGGAGACAAGGGAGGTGAACCGGTTATTCCATTTCCAATGTGAAGATAGTGCCAAGAAGTCAACCAGTTATTCCATTTCCAGTGTGTAGACAGTGCCAGGAGGTCGACCAGTTATTCCTAAGATATTTTCAGCTTTTGAGTTGCATCTCCAGGACAAAACATCACAGTATAATGCAATGGATTCTGTAATACTCTGTCCAGTTACCCCTTCAATGAAGACTTTGTTGGCTCCAGCTGCTGGGAAGGCTGCAGAGAGGCAGCCCTTGGCTCTCAGCCCCTTGGGGGATTGCCCCAGCTGCAAGGAGTGGCCTTGACAAGGCCGCCCTCCATCCCGCGGTGGCACACTTCCACCGACTGGTGCATGCAGGGGATAAAGGCCTGGCCCTCCGTGCTAACTGGGGACGGCTCTGAATTTCATCCCCTCTCCAGCACTCCAGGGAGGTGGGCGCACAGCCCCACAGCGCCACTCCTCCCTCAGCCCATTTCTTCTCTTCCTTCCTGGGGAACTTGATCTGTGACACAAAGACTCTTAACCTGTGTCCACGGAACAGGCTGCCACGTGTTTGTGTGTGCAAACGTTTGTGACTGTGTGCATTTTTCAGAAGAGGGTACCATGGCTTCATAGGGATGCTGAGGTGGCTTGCGCGTCTTGGCCAGTAAAACTCACGTCTCTGGGTTGCAGGGAAGCACTTGTCGCCTCCCTGGTGTGTTTGGGGAGAGAGATGGAAAGAGAGGAAAGCGCCACGTGTTCCAGGTAAGAGCCTCAGTGGACACTATTTTAAGGCAAAGCACAGGCACTATGCTCCTAAAAATCCATTGTTTTCTTAAGCCATTGTAGAGCTATGTAACTCTTTTTATATGTTCCCTTTTAGTGGCTCTTGGGAAACTATTAA
Organism: Cabassous unicinctus; assembly: GCA_029593785.1. Classification (NCBI taxonomy): domain Eukaryota; kingdom Metazoa; phylum Chordata; class Mammalia; order Cingulata; family Chlamyphoridae; genus Cabassous; species Cabassous unicinctus. The sequence goes on from JAQZBX010036125.1 coordinate 22,019, forward strand.
TTTTCAGTGAACGGACATAAAGGAATAAGAAGAGAATCCAAGCCATTGCCCATTCGCTTCCCTTCATCTAGGGCTCTGATATTATCAGAGCTTAACCATGGCCAAGGCAGTCATCGTGGCCATCACAGGCTCCCAGCAATTTTTTTACGGAACTCCTGGCCTTGAGAGGAGCACGGATGAGGCAGATAGAAATGGCTAGGGCAGGCAGGAGATCAGGTGGAGATCCCCCCCCCCCACTCGCCTCCACCCCCACCCCTGCTTTTGGGAAGAAAGAGGCACTCTTGGCACGTGGCTACTTTTCCTTGAACTGAATTAGGTCAAGACTTTTGTTTTCAAAGTTGAACTATTTTTTGGATGGCTAAGGGTGGAAAAAAATGCACATTCCCTTTTTCAGATAATTGCTGCATGCCCTATTTTGTTTTAAGTTCTTGGAAAATCAGAGTCGCGGCTGGTGAAGTGGGGAGGCCCTGGGTCTGGGAAGGCGCCGCGGAGCAGAGCTCCGGAAGGCTGCACTTTGGGAGGCTGCCCTGTGCGTGCACCTGGGCCAGGTGTTGGCGTCTGCGCCTGTGAGCGCCCGGGGCCCGCCGCACAGGCCGCCCCGGTGCAGAGGTGGCCCTTATTATGTCTCTCTGCTGCCTGGGAACGAAGGACAGGCACTGCGCGGATGTACGTCCAGGTCACAGTCCACATGGAAACAAGGCGTGGGGAGGGGCCGGCCACCCTAGTGGTGTTGCCTGAGGGGCAGCCACTTGGGGGTGGGGTTAGGGACGAGGACCCTGAACCCTGCCCCGAGCCTTCCTACCCGTGTGATCTTGGGCACATTTACCAGGATTAGCTCCTGCCAACGGGTAGCTCAATAGCTCATGGAGTTCACATTTCTTTATTCGTTCAGTCACGGCGGATTCTATCACTGTGATAGGTTCTGGGATGCGCGATGCCTCCAGGTCGGAAAGTCTGGGGGAAGAGATGTGTAAGCAAAGACACAGTCCAGTCCAGCGGTACTGAATGGAGGGGGTGAGCTGGGCGGGAGGACGCTGAGAGAGCAGTTTTGAGCCAGATGGTCCTGGGTCATTTCCACTGACAGCTCGGTGAGGCTGGACAAGCCTGTAGCAGTGGAAGGAGGGGAGAGTAAGGGTACCTGCCTCCCTCCCATTTCCCAGGCAGCACTCAGCTCCTCCCTGCCCGCAGAGTGGGTTGTGGTGCCTCTCCAGGGGCCCCCTCCCCTCCTTCTGTTGAGTGGCAGCTCCTTTGTCATGGCTATAGCTGCGGCCTCCTAGAGGGCAGGGAAACGTCTGCTTCACTTCCTAAGGCCTGGTCTTCAAAGCTCAGGAAGCGTTTGCATCAGCGAATGGACGCCCAGCTCCCGTCCATGGAATCTTCATTTTGCTGACAGAGGAACGCCGCTGCCTTTTAGGGCATTGTAGAGATGTGGCAAGTCCTTCTGCCAGGGAACTCTCTCGCCCCTTTGCACGGTGGAAGCGACAGGGGAGCACTGCGCTGTCACTTTTCACCATGAAATGGGGGTGATTGCCTCCGCGTCTCCTCCTGGACTCACTGTGAGCCCAGGGCCTCCGAGTCTGATGGCTCTGCATAAAAAGGCCTTTGGGGGATGAGTTTTCTTCCACCATTTCTCCGCAATCACTGGTCTTTTCTCCGCAAAGACTTGTTCACCAGAATCCAGCCAAGCTCTGCTTTCCCTGCTTCCCCGTGTGGGGGAGAGGGGCGGGACACGGAGGGCAGCCGGGGGCTCTGGGTGCTGTTACTGGGTCAGGAGGACTTTCTGGTGAAACACTTCTGACGTTAACCCTCTTCCAGGTGACAGAGAAACTAAGTCCCTCTTGTGTGGGAGCTCCAGTGTTTTGTATTTTTCTTTTTCCTTAGACATTCTTTCCTGTACAAGGGGCTGCAGCCACAGGATAAGATGTTGATAAAACTGTTTCCAGGAGGAACGCCCCTCTAATTTCTGCAGAAGACTCTTAGAGCATGTGTGTCCACAAGTGACACCTTCAAAGCCATGCTGTCCATTCCCAGACAGATTTCCCCATCGGGGAAACCGAGGGGCTGCAATGGGGTGCCATTCTCAATCTCGGAGATGCCGGAACCCATTCCTTTCTCACTTGGAGAGTCCCTCTGCCTGGGATCTCCTTTCCCCTTGGCGCCTGGCGTTTCTAGAACCTTCTCAGTTACCCGGGATCACTTTAGAAGCCAGGGACTTCTAAAGCCTCTCCCGCCTTCCCTGTCCCCCCCGCACTTACTAGGCTGTGTTGTAACTACCCATC
>JAQZBX010036126.1:0-24297 GCA_029593785.1 Cabassous unicinctus
CCCAGAGTTGATGCTAATTTCAGAGGCAGATATGGTTTCATGATTTCAGATATCAATCTGTTTTGCTCATCTGCTTCCACCTAAATCTTTGCTGTAAATGAAGAGTGGAAAAGCAAAAGAAAGGGAAAAAGGAAGGAAAGGAGGAAGGAAGGAAGGGAGGGAGGGAGGGGAAGGGAGGAAATAAATTAGGATTCACCTGCATATTTCAATTGGATTGCCCTCAAGTTTTTATAAGAAAAGGTAATCCAGGAACCAAACCAAAATGAACTCAATGTGAGTTCTTAGCAGTTGGCTTCTGGAAGGAAACTAGAAAGCTCCCAGGGAACTGAGTTGCATAAAGAGGGACTAGTACCTTCTCTGGAGTCAACATTTTAAATTGGCTTGAGAGAAATAAATAAGCATGTTTCTAAGACTGGGTGCTTTTGGTAAGTGGAAAGACCAAAAGGGAACATACTTCTTTCTGATCAAAAGAATAGTTTTTTACGGTGAGGCAGGAGTAAGTCTTCTCTGATCCCTTCCATCTGCTCTTTCCAGTCAGAATGTCCAAGTTTGTTGGGCTGCCTTTGGCAGAGCCAAGTCATGTCTGAGCCTCCCAGGGCAAACTTAGACTCCAATATGAGTCTTCCTTGTGTCATCACAGTGTATTTTCTTTAATAGCTTAATACAGTGATCAAAAGAGAAACTTAGGGTGAAAATATTTCCACTAAGGTATGAATAGCTATGTAACATCCTACCCTACACCAATCCACTGTTTATCAGAGAGATTTATATGTTTTAAAAAGAAGCTGCTGGGAAAATCAAAGCAAAGGAGTAAATTTCAAGTCTCAAATGTGGATCATCAGACACTGTGGAAATAAGTGGAAATCATATATATTATATTTATATTAGTATATATTATATTTATATTAAAAGAATATATATGTGTATGTATACACAAAGAGAGAGTACAGGTGACTTCCATGCCTATTCAGCTATTGTGATAAAGAAAAATTAATTCTTTCAGTGTTTATTGTTCTGTGGCAGACCTGTGCCAGCTACCAAATATATGGTGGTAGATAAAAGAGAAGTGCTCTTTGCCCTATCATAGCTTACAGTTTCTTGAAAGAAAGACACATTATAAAAGTACATAAGTATACTTTTTCTTTTTATAAACAAAAAGGACAGAGTTCTAAGAAAGAAAATAAGTGGTCCAGGGAGCTTATTTTAGACAGAGAATTCCTTACCACTCTAAGGAGGTCAGTTTTAAGATGAGACCTGTGGGTGAGAAGGAGTCAAGCATGAAAATTTTGAGGAAATTCACCCTGAAGTTAATATTTAGGCATATTTCCTTATAATCATATACCTGTGTATGTTTGTATGTTATACAACCTAAAGCAGCCTTTTATATTCTCATATTGTATTTTTTCTTTTAGTTGCTGCTTGGCATTTTCTCATATAGTTCTCTTGAATTTACCAAGTCATTTAGGACATTTATTTTTATTTTTCCACTATTATACATAACACTTTCATAAATATCTTGATAAATATTGATCTTGTATTTCAGTTTATTCCCTAGGACAGATTCCTAGAATTGAAATGACTGGATAAAAGGATGTGAACATCAAGTCTTGGGTGCATATTGCTATTAGAGAATGTGAGTGATTTTCTTACTTATACCCTTTCCAAACTAATTATGCTGTTGTTGTTAATAAGGTGATTATAGAAGTTTGCACTTTGTTTTGCCTTGCTTTGATGTCTTTCAATTTTCAATATTGATTGAACCCTGATTCCAACTGAAAGAACTTGATGGCAGATGTTTCCCAAGGAACCAATGGATAGCAGGAGCACATGGTAGCCCATCCTCACCCCCCATGGGCCAGATCACAAGATCCCCATCCCATCCATGCCCATTCCAAGGGATTTCTTCCCATTTGAGACTCTGGATTGCCCAAATCCCTCCTGCCATATGTGAGTGACTTCAGAAAGTTTGAGTCTCTGGTTGGTGTTGAGAGATGTTTCCAGGACTCTGATATGTTTCAAAGGGAGCAGGGGTAGAAGGCCCCCAGGATGGTCATGAGTGGGGGCTGGGACTCTCACCTCCAGCCTTCACCATTTCATGGGCCCAGACTCACTCTCTCTTCACAGAGAAAACACTTTCCACATTTAGTCCTTGCCTGAGAGGTGCAAGTAGAGTAATTACCAGCCAGAAGTCTATGAAAGACTTGTCTCTGGAACCATTTTAGAAAAATTATATGTCAGTTCTGCTATCCCCAGAACTAGTAACTCAGAATCTGGACCTGGGCTCCTGAAATCTGCCTTTCAAAATACTCCACAGTTGAATCTGTTGATGAACTATTAATTTCAGAGAACCAAGGTATTCCTTAAAGGTTTGGAGATTTAAAAAACCCTAACAGAGTGAAGGTGCATACAATCTCTAAACATCAAGTCAATATTTTTCCCCTTTCAGCCCTTGAAATCCTTATGTAAACATACTACCAGCAAATGCAGCCCACCATCATTCTATATAAGCCTAAACTGACTAAAGATACCTAGTTTAGCATCTCAAGAAATCCCTCTTCCCAACTGCAAACAAAAGAGTGTTAGAGTTTAACAGTCATCCAGAGAAATCCAGCTGGATGGAATCTACTTTTTATCTCAGTTATCTGAATAACTAATTAAAAAACACTGAAACCCTATTGTATTGTCTTAAATTGAAAAATATGACATTAAAGTTAATCCAATTCATGTTTTATAAGAACATAAGCAAACTGACATAACCTCAAAAGACATGATGAGAGTTGCTAAAATAACTTTTAGGTGCTCCTGTTAATAGCTTTCTCTTTAAATCAATATTTCCTTCAGAAAAGTACAGAAAGTTTATTAGATAACATGCAACACATTCCCTTGCATAAAATGATAAGGGTATATGTGATTGTGTGCTTAACTGCACGATGTCTACAAAATGCATTTCTTATGATCAAGGCAGGCCATGGGTAAGAAATTTCCTATTGAATATAGGAGAGTCTTGGTTCCCTTATTAACATGCCAAGGAATCATTTCTATATCTTACTGAAAAACACATCAGATGTTGAAAAGCATTACCAAGACAACAAGGAAATAGAAAATCAACACTTGAGCCCTAAACTAATACAACAATTAGTTGTATTAATTAGTTTTAGTAAATAATATGTACAAAGTTAAAAAAAAAACTATTTTGTTATCAGCTTTCCAGTTAAAGTCTGTTATAAAGTCAGACCTACTTCTTTGCTTTATTTTCACCTGTGTAAGTAACACTGTTCAAAGGGAGAAACCTGCTGTGGTTGACCAGTAACACGGAGTCTCTTCCCTCAGCCTTGCAGCTACATGAATCCTCTCCTGGCTGACCATTCAGGGCAAAGTGTACAGGCTTCCTTGAGCCTTCTTAGCCCTCCCCATCTACCCACAGGCAGCTTCTTTTCCATCTTACCTACACAAATACTTGGTATCTCACATCACAGGATCTCTCAATTGTGCTTAAGAACTCCTGTGTTTTCTTTAAACTCCACCCTTTCTGCAAAGGATTTGAAGCAGGCTGGGGTATATACTGAATCTTTAAATCTCATCCTCTACCTGGCCCAAGCCTCAGGGTCAGTTTAAATCCCTGGGGCCTTTCTTAACTGCCTCTCCAACAATAGCTTTCTTCCTCTCCATTGAAATGGTTTATCACTCACCACCCATTCCCCTGATTTAATCTATACCAACTGGTCACATGGTTAGAGGATTTCAAAAATCTAAGCCTAAAATCCTTATCTTAGTTAGAAATTCCTTAACTTTTGTATCCTATCTTTACAGTGCATCTTTGTCTTCTACAGAATCTAAGCAAATTAAAATCTGTGTACACAGTGTCATTGTATGAAAAAACAATAATGACAATAATAAAATAGGAGCAATTATTTTATTGAGTCAGACACTTTTCTAAGCACTTAACATATGTCATTTCATTAAATAACCACAAAATGCTCTTTATATATTCCTTCCCCATTCTTCAGGGGAGGTGACTACTATTCAGAAGCATGTGTATGAATACAGATAGGTTTTACAAAGTGGACACTCTCAGCTTGGTGACATACTCATGCTATGAGTAGTTTTCTGAAACCAAAGCAGACTGAGGAAATACAGAATCACAAACCTACTGCCTCTCCCCCCATCCTCCATCTCATATGGGCCACCTTTTCTTCTCTCCCTCCAAGTTCATAAATTTGCATTTTGATGGGCAATTTCTGTGTGATAATGACCCTCCTCAACTGAAATTTGCTACATGCCAGTGATACCTCTTCAAGCAGCTGGACCCCATGGCTGCAGGGTGGCCACCCTGCCTGAAAGCCCTGGCAGCAACCATAACCCTCATCAAAGATGCTGACAAATTAACTCTCAGACAGGCAATTCATGTTATGGTGCCACACGCAGTCACTGCCCTAGTGAACTCACACGGGCATCGGTGGATATCGAATCCCTGGCTCATACATTACCAAGGTTTACTCTGTGAAAACCCCAGATTGACAATAGAAACAGTGCACAGTCTAAACCCTACCACCTTTTTGCCAGATGAGGAAGGAACTCCTGAACATGACTGTGTCAAAGTGACTGAAGAAGTTTACGCCAGTTACCCTGACCTCCAAGACAAACTGCTCCCTTCCCCAGGTCAGACACTATTTACAGATGGGAGCAGTCTTGTTAAAAATGGGGAAAAGCTTGCTGGATATGCAGCCACCATTACTGAATGGGTGGTGGAAGCAGTGTCTCTACCGTGGGGATGGTCTGAGCAATGAGCAGAACTCTGGGCACTGGTCTGAGCACTGCAGCTAGCCGCCGGGCAAGCAGTAAACACACTGACTCTAAGTGTGCATTTGCTACCATTCATATCCATGGGGCAATTTATAAAGAAAGAGGTCTCCTAACCACAGGGGGAAAGGAAATCAAAAACAAAGAAGAAATCGTCCAACTGTTAGAAGTAACCTGGAAACCATACAAAGTTGCCATCATCCACTGCTGGGGACATCAGATGCTCTGTAATTATTTAAAATGTTCAACAATGTAAGGTATTGGTGGTCAGGTAAGGTATAAGAGCCCTGTATGATGTTATGTATGTTTGTTTTGTAAGTTCACACTATTGCTATAAACTTATTGTTTATGTATGTTCATGTATGAGTGATATACTTCAATAAATTTTTTTAAAATTATGGAAAGATGGGGGAAAAAAAGAAAGAAAGGAATGGATATGGTCACTCAAAAAAATAGGTTAGCCAACAAAGCAGCTTGGCAAGTGGCTGAAGGAACCCATGGAATATGAGTTCCAGAATTGACACCACAGCTGTCCCTCTTAGGACAAGAGACTAATCAACTAAGCTATACCTGGGAAGAATAGGAGTGGGCTAAAAGAGAAGGGGGAAGCCAAACCCCCAAAGGAACTTGGCTGCTCCTGGATGACTGGATTTTTGTACCAAAAGGAGCCACTCATGCCCTCATCCAGCAATATCACCAACTCACCCACGTAGGGAAAACTGCGCTAGAAGTCTTGCTCAGGAGATACTACAACATAGCCTGGCTAACTTCTCTTTGTGCCACCATCAGCAGCCAATGCCAATTTTGTGCCAAAAACAACCCTTTGCAGGGCCCCATGCTTTGGCAGGTGTCCAGCACATGGTAATGGCCCCTGCATTAGTCAGCCAAAGGGGTGCTAATGTGAAATACCAAAAATGGGTTGGTCTTTACAAAGGGTATTTATTTGGGGTAGAAGTCCACAGATACCAGGCCATAAACCGTTACATTTCTTCTCTCACCACAGTCCATTGCCACGTGTTAGAGCAAGACAGCTGCCGGCGTTTGCCAGGGTTCAGGCTTCTGGGGTTCCTCTCTTCCCGGGGCTGCATTTCTCTCCGGGCTTAGCTCCTGTTTCCTCCACAAGGTCAGCTGTAGACGATCAGGCGAACGGCTTGCTTCTCTTCTCCTGGGGCCTTCTTTCCAACATCAAAACTGCTTCTCAAAAGACTGCTTCTCAAACCTGTTCTTGACATGCCTTTTATATTTGATTCCCCACCAAGGGGTGGGGCTCAAGACCCTAATCATAACCTAATCATGCCCAGATTAACAGATCAACTTACAAGTATGATCCAATTATATTTTTGGAATTCATAATCACATCAAATTGGCCAACGGTTACAGCCCCCTTTGAAGATCTCACAGTAGAATTCTCAGAAGTGAAAACAAGTCGGGGGTACAAATATCTGTTGGTGATGATTATGCCCCTTTTCAGGTTGGGTCGAAGTTTTCCCCACTCACACCAAAAAGGCAAGAGAAGTGATTAAGACTTTGACTTAGAGAAATCCTTCCATGACACAGGCTGCCACTGTCAATTGGAAGTGACAACAGCCCAGCCTTCTTGGCTGCCATAGTCCAAGAGCTAGCAAAAATGTTAGGAATCAAGTGGAAACTCCATACTGCTTACAGGCCCCAGAGTTCAGGGAAAGTTGAATGCATGAATCAAACACTCAGCCACCCTAGCCAAATTCTGCCAGGAAACTGGTCTCCCCTGGGTAGACTTATTTCCCTTGGCCCTTCTCTGAGTTAGGTGCACCCCAGAACCCACAGGCTATTCACCCTTTGAAATTCTATTTGGGCAGCCACCCCCAATTATCTGGGCCTTCAAAGGAAATCTCAAACTTCTGGGGCAGGCTAGCCAAGATTCCATTCTCCAGCAGCTGGGGAAAACTCTAGCCTAAATACATAAAACTGTCTTGTCCCAGAATCTCATCCCCCTGGGACTCCCGGTGCACCCCCACCGGCCAGGGGACCTAGTCTGGGTAAAAGACTGGAAAAAGAACCCCTTCAGCCTTCCTGGACAGGTCCACATACTGTGATCCTTGTAACTCCTACTGCTTTTAAATTTGCAGGCATCATCCCTTGGGCCCATCATTCCAGGGTCAAGAAGGCACACCCTGATAAAGAGCAGGACAGTTGGACAGCCCAACCCATACATGGCCATCCCTTGAGAGTGTTAGTCATCCGGGATCCCTGACCTCATCAAACACCTGCTGAATGGACCCCTGCTCCTGGTGGATCCTGTGCTTATATGGCTTGCTTTCTATTTGCCTTCAAGTCCACTAGTATCTCCTACTAGCATCTTTACTACTGTAAAATTTTTCCAGTACAATTTTCATTTCAGTGACTGCATTTTTCAGCTTTAGAATTTGGATTTGGTACTTTTTCTTTTGCAGTTTCTATTTCTCTGCTGGATTACTCACCTGTTTACTTATTGTGTGTACAACTTCTTTAAGTCCCTGAGCATGCTCATAACAATCACTTTGAAGTCATTTTCTGGGTTCAAGTTATTTTCTGGGTCATCCCAAGGACAGGTTCTAGTTTCCCACTGACTTTTTTTTCTTGATTCTGGGTAATATGTTCCTAGTTCTTAGCATGTCAAGTGATTTTTGATTGAATTCTGAACATTATGAAAGATAGACTTATTTGTAAAGATTTATATTATTTCATATTCTTTTGTATAGTGAGTTTGGGTCTACAAGGTAGTTAATTTGGGGAAAGTCAAAATCCAAACTCTGTTTCCTCTATGGTAGATGACAACTGATATCTTAACTTATTCCTTTTAGTTTCCAGCTGCTGCTTGTTTGACATAACCCTCTTCCCCAAGAATCTCTTCCTTGAAGGTAGCATTTAGCAGTCAGCCAAGGATTAGGGTGATTTTTACATGCAAATCAGGGAGTTCACATGCTCTGTGGCTTCTTCCCTTCCCCTAACTTTGCTTTTATCTGCCAGCCTGAAGTCTATCCTCTGACACCTCATGCCAATAAGCCAGGAATTTTCTGCTGCTAGAGCTGTATACAAATTGTGGAGTCAGGCAGAAGTAATTCTTTCAGACATAAGACTGCCAGTTCTCAAATATCACTCCAGTTTCTCCATGTTCTCTGATGTTTTCAAATGTTATTATTTTTCAAATACATATTTGTCTATATTTTATGATTATTATTTATAGGCAAGTTAGTTCAACCAAACTGTTCTGTGATAACCAAAATCAGATCTCATATGTGACTTCTGGATTTTTTCTTCTGTCAGCCACTCTTTGCTTGAATCACTTTCACATATGCAGAATAATTATTCTTCACTCAAGTGTGTATGACTCAAAACAACCCTTTGCAGGGCCCCATGCTTTGGCAAGTGTCCAGCACATGGGAATGGCCCCCTTTGAAGATCTCACAGTAGAATTCTCAGAAGTGAAAACAAGTCGGGGGTACAAATATCTGTTGGTGATGATTATGCTAAATAATAAAGAGCAATAATGCTAAAATAATAAGAGCAATTTTCTGAGCCTAACTTATCCTTACCTCTCAAAATGGCAATGAGTAGGCAGAATATATTCTTAATATTCATCAATCAGTAAAGAATATGGGAAACCTGTTAAAAATAACTTAAAAATTGCCATTCATGCTGTCTGTTTTAGTCTGCTAGGCTGTAAAAAGTAATATGCCAGAAATGCACTGGCTTTTACAGTGGGGATTTATTAACTTATAAGCTTACAGTTTCTAGACTGAGAAAATGTCCAAATGAAGGCATCATCAGGTGATGATTTCTCCCTAAAGACCAGCTGCCAGTGATCCTGGACTCCTCTGTAAAATGGCAAGGCACATGGCAGCATCTGCTTATCTCTGCCTCCTCTTCTGGGTTTTGTTTCCAGCTTCTGGCTTCCATGGCTTTCTCTGTCCTCTCTCTCAATTACATTTTCTTATAAAAGACTCCAGTAAGAGGATTAAGACCCACCCTGAGTCATGCCTTTAAATGAAGTAGCCTGATAAAAGGGCCCTCTTACAATAAGTTTATACCCACAGGAATGGATTATCTTCAGGAACATGATTTTTTGGGGTCCATATAGCTTCAAACCATCATAGAGTCCTCTTTACAGTTGACAGCTGCAACTGTTCAACAGCCCTTTCCATTTTAGTTCCCTAAATCGGAACTTTTTCTCTTACTGAGAAGAGCCTGCTATCCAAGACCTGTCCTTTCTTTGAACCCAGAGGCTATACCTGAATATCTACTATCTCCATGGTCTTCATTGACTCTTAGCCACCATTTCCTATTTGAGAAAAAAGTTACTATTACTGTTTAGAAACTCCTTGAGAGCATAAATGTTTCACCAGTGTACCTGCTATAAAGTCATCCTTTTTGAATTCTGGTCAGTTCTACTCCAATCCAAAGCTGAAGTCAATAATAAAGAAATATAACTTTGAGAGGAAGAGGGCAAATAAGATGGATAAGTTAGAATTAATCAATATAGGAGAAATAGAAATAAGACACTATTAAATGTGAGTAATCATATATGAGTTCTTAAGAAGTATCTGATCAATAGTAAGTGTTCAATAACTATTGAATAGATGATTATTTATTGAAACTGGTAAATAGAGTGTCTTTGCTCATGCTGTCTGCTTATAGTTCATTTTGTAGATGGATTCTTTTAACTTCTCTGGGAAGACAATAAAAATTTACATCAAATGAACTCTGAGAATGCTTCTAACTCTAGAATAAAAATCTATGATTTTGTGTTTCTAGGTTGAAATGGCTCAGTGAAGCCCTTTCCAAGCACATCTTTGCACATCTATATTGAAATGATTATACATAGTTTTATAATAGATTATATACTTGTACCTCCATCAGACTGTGAGCTCAAGTGGTTGAAAAAGTGCTACACTCATTTCAGAAGATATTGGCTATAATTGCCCACTCTGAACAAAGGAAACTTAGAAAATGACAAATGGATACATGAGGCTCTTTTCATTCCCAAATGAATGGGTGGTTGGTTTGTAAATTATCATTAGTTGTTTTTTTTTTATGGGATCTATTAATATGCCAAATTAGATTGCTATTGAGTTTATACAGTTTCAACACTAATTTATTGGCTGCCTCCTAAGGGCCAGTTACTGAGAAAGGCGAGAAGTTGCAAAGATGAGAACATTTATTGATGTGCTAATAATACTTACAGAGTGTTGCTAATTTGCTTATTAAACAAAACATAATAATAAACAAGGTTTCTGTCACTGGAATCTAGTTATATGCTTTTTAAGATTAACATGATAGCTTCAAACTTTGGTCAAAAGTATTTCCCATTTCTGTGCAAAACAAACAATTTTGGGTAAGATGCATTACCAGGAAATGCTCTCAAACATTTACATTTCCTGAGAAATTTTATTTCAATATTTATTTTAAATCTACAAGCCAATAGTATGCCAGGATTTGTCATACACCACATTCCACCATACACCATCATGCCAGATCAGTTTCCAAACTATAAAAGTTATATAACATCTCAATTTTACTATAAAATGAGCCTGATGGAGCAAGGCAATATACTAACCACTTAGGAAAGAATTGGATGTCTCCTCTCATTTCTAGGACTTAGTAAAAGAAACATGAATTTATGCAATGAACAAATATTGCCCAAGACAATGTCAGGTTACTGAATTGCATGAAGTATGGCTAACTGCTGTGGTTTATAAGTTCTCACTTGATGAAGGAGAGGACATAGCACCAACTTGAACATTTCTTTTGTTTATCCAAAGAAATAGAAGTGCCTGTCAAACTAAGTAAGGAAGCAAATGTTAGAACTGGAAACTATAGAGAAGGAAGGATTGGGCTATATTTAAATATTCTAGAAACAAAGACATTGTTAAGTACAAAGTAACTCAGTAACATCTACTGCCTTCAAGGCTGTGTCCTTGTTTCCTCTATCCTCAGTCTAGGTCCATTTTAATAACCTCAGCTCAGTTCCTTGCCTGCAGTCTCTGCTTCCTCCTGAGTACTTCTAATGTCCACCAGATTGGAGAGATCATGTTGTTTTCATGTTCAAATTCTTTCAACAATACCCCACTACCTCTCAGAACAAAGCAAAAGTCAGCCCCGTGTTTAAGTCTCTTTATACATTTCTTTTCTGTAAGTTCTTTAAAAATAAAAACATTAATAAAAACAACTGCAATGTCGTCTGTTGTTTACTGGTAGGACATTTTAAATGGCCACACTTGAAAATGGTATTTCCTGTTTCAGGATGCTTGCACCCAGTTATTCGAACACAGATGTGATTTTTTCCTATCAACCCTACAAACAATACCATGCAAAATGTCTAGAAGGAACTGGATTAATTAGGGGCCAACAACTTCCAAAGTGATTTAAGTGAGAATCTCACCATTGCTATGAAATGCAAGGCCCTTGTTCACCTTTAACGAGCTGTGAAGTGAACGGAAATGTGATGAAATTTGGCATTGCACAAGATGGAATGGAATTTTTTTTTCACCAAAAATGATCACTAGATGCAGTAAAATCAGAAAACTCCTAGGTTTCAATGTTTGTTTGTTTGTTTTTTCCAAGACAAAGTAATGGGAGATTTGTTGTATTTCAGCCTAAGGCTAATATTTTGATTTAAAATAGCCAAATCACTTTTCAGAGCTAGTGAAATTGTTCAGTGGAATTTCATTATTCTGGGAAATGAGATTAATGTTCTTTCCAAAAATAAAGTTGACTTTCTATAAATGTAGGGAATTGGTAGAATTTGAAAAGATATTTTTAAAAAGATAAAGTGACAGTAGGTCTAAGACATTTTTTTAAAATGCAGCAATATAATTAATTTGATCTGTTTTTTTTTCTTTTTAAAAATGTTTCCCGGGAAGCGGGTGTGGCTCAATGCATAGAGCTCCCGTTTACCATATGGGATGCCCCGTGTTCGCTTCCCGGGGCCTCCTTGTGAGGGCAGGCCGGCCGGCCCACGCGGTGCGGTGGGCTGATGAAGCAGGACCTCACAGCAAGGAGGGGATAAGCAGACAGCAGGACCTCACAGCAAGGGGGAGATAAGCAGACACGGAAGAAACACACAGCGAATGGACACAGTAAAACACAAGCAGCGAGGGGGGGATAAATAAATAAATCTTAAAAAAATGTTTCCCCACATAAATTTGGATTAAATGTCTAAAATTATATATATATATATCATTACATTTAATTTTTATGCATTCCAAATGGAAATAGACTGTTCACTTTGTGCATTCTTTCATTAACCTCATGAGCCAACCCCAAAATTTCAAACACCACACATCCATATCCTCCAAAGATCAGTTTAAAAGACCAGTTTGTGCTCAGAGTAATTCCTCAGGAAATTCTTGCTTGTTGTAAACTTGGTTGAACTGAGATTCTGTTTCTAACTACTCCAAAGTCTGAGTTTAATGGCTTCGATCTTGATCTTGTGGTCCCTCCAGACATGATACTGCCCTCTGTCTCCTGATATTTAGCCATCTCTTTCTTCTACAGATATCAACTTTGCTGCCACCCCCCCCCATGTCTTATCTTTTATCTTCACCTATTGCTTCAAGAAGAAAGTGTCCTTGTCAAGGTCACTTTGGAGCCCCATGTTGCTGTAATAAAGGTAACCGTTTATTCTCCATCCTCAATTTTCACATTTACCACAATTGTTAATTCCCTCCTCTTTGATAGTCTTCACTTATTCAGCTTCCAGGATGTCCTATTTTCTGAATTTTCCTTCTACCACTCTGCCCATTACTTCTTAATCCCCTTTGCCAGCTCTTTCTCATCTTCTTGACTCAGTCTTGGACATCTTCTCTTTTCTGAATATACTCACTTTCTTCATGATTTCGTCTAGCCTCATGATTTTAGAATCCATTTATAAACTTCACACTAATCTACTCTGCTGTATTGACTCTCTCTCTATATATATGTAACTATATATATATATGCTCATCTTAATCCATCTTTCCTTCCTTCCTTCCTTCCTTCCTTCCTTCCTTACTTCCATTCCATTCCATTCCATTCATCCATCCAACTATATATATCTATATCACCTATCTTTCCTCTAATAAGCATTTTAACTTAATGTACCCCAAATGGAGCTTTTCCCACAATCTTCTCCATCTCAGTATTGATAACTCCATCACTTCCATTGCTCTGACTCCTCTCATACTCTCACATTCCATCAAATCTATCAGCAAAATCCCATGCTAACCTCGAAACATATCCCAAGTCAAAGACTTCTCATTCCCTCCATTGCTTGTTACCAACTGGTAACAAGCCAACATTGTTACTGACTCCACAATTATTGAAATGCCCTCTAAATTTTCTTCCCGATTCTGCCCTTGCCCTCTTATTCATTCTGCCTCCCAAACCATCTTTTAGTCTTTTCTTCATGCTGCATTTAGACTATTTCTGTTAAAAACATGTTATATCATTTCACTCCCCTTTTAACAACATCACTATAGCTTCCATGTCATTTTGAAGGAAAGCCAAAATCATTACAATACTCTGCAAGTTTCTGCACAATCTGCACCTCCCCTCAACTTATAACTCTCCACCTTAAACAATACCTTGCTTGCTATTCTTCAAGCACAAATATCTCACTCCAGATCTTTTGCACCTGCTGTTTCCTCACCTAAAACGCTACTCCCTCCTTGTTTCAACTTCATTCTTCTCCCTCTTTCACCTTTGGGTCTTAACTCAAATATCACCTTCTCAGACCATTCTCCCTTGCCCTCCCTCTTCTCATTCTCCTTGGGTTTCTCCATAGCATATCTCACATATTATACATTTTACTTTCCATGTTTTTAATTCTCTGCCTCCTTCCACTAGAATGCAAACTCCATGAAACTGGGTTCCTTGTTTTTTTGAACTAAAATAATGACTGGTACATAGTAGTTGCTCAATAGATATTTTTTAATTGACTGAAGGAACACAACCAACCTACTTTTGTGTTGGATGTATACACCTGCTTTCCCCTAATCTGCCAAGAGCTAGTCAATCCAAGTTGATATTTATAGGTACCCACTATGTTTAAGTCATATAAACATAAAAGTCCTTGCCATAAAGAAAATGGCAGTTTAGCAAAAAGATGACTGTTAATAATAATAACCAAGATAACAGCTTCCATTGATCAGTCATCTAATATGTATTGGCCACCAAAAATCTACAAAATATCAATATCAAAGGAGAATCAAAGGAGGGAGAGAGGACCTTACAACCAGGCAGTGTTAAAGCCTTCAATAAAAAGAATGAAAGGGCCTCTTGCCTAAGACACTCAAATCTAAATAATGGATTTAGGTTTCTGGCAACAGCAATCAAAACTGGTACCCAAAGATATACATGATGATATAGAGAGGTGGCATAGCAGAGTGGATCAGTATGCAGGGGCTGGGGGTGGGCATCCACCAGTGGTCAGTTTCCCCTGCTGCCACCAGATGTATGAGTATGGCAGGTCTCTCAACCTAATTGGGCCTTCATTTCCTCCTTTGCAAATCAAGAATAATAATACTACTCCAAGTTTTGTTTGGGGGGAGGAGAATTAACTAATATTAAGAAAAATGTAGATACCTCCTGACACATCATGGATGCTCCATCACTATCAATTATTCTTTAAAAGAAACTCTTTTCAATTTAAATGTCATTTATTAGGTTTTGCCTGTTTTGTACTCTATTTCATGAAACATTTCATCCATCCATTCACTGAATATATAGGGAGTGCTAGCTGCTTGCCAGGCAGAGCTGTTCCTTTACTCAAGGAGCAGGCAGTTGAGAGGAAGAGGTGAGTATGTAAAAGATGATTATAAGGCAGCAGGGTGAATTTTTGACAGAGAAAGGGAAAAGGCACATGGTCTGATGTCATCAGGCTGGGCTTCCAGGAGGTGGTGGCTACAGTGAGTCTTGAAAGATGTGTAAGTTGATGGCAAGGGTGGGCAGAGGAGGATAAAGGTTTTCTAGGCAGAAGAAGCAGAGTGAACATACACATAGAGTAGGAGAGAGTCTGAGTTTGACAATTTGATATTATTTTAAAAAGCATGCAATCAAATATTAAAATATGTATTACAACATAAATATCCAGCCTAGCAAACATAGAATTAAACCCAATAACCTACACCTCAGAGAAAAAAATGACTTTGCCCCTGAGCTTCCTGGCAACAAAAATAAAAATGGTATCAAAATGAATTGAGTGGTTTTTCCAATGCCAATGAAGTTGTTACTCAGGGGAAGCAAATTTTTGCCTGGTTCTGATTTCTGACAGGAATTGCTCACATGGAACTTCTTCAGAGGAACCCAAGTGCACATCTTGGGTGGCAACATGAGAATACATTCCAATACAAAATGCAAGCAGGAGCCTCAGAAAGTAGTTTATTCTGTGTGCTTCAATGAAAGTTTAGGGCATAACATCAAAGCATAACTTAATAATGTAATTTAATTAAAGGGAAAAAAAGGTGCTTGCAACTTCTTTTGTTCCCCATCTCTTTAGAATCCCATCCCTATGCTTGCTCAGGAGCAAGCTTCCCCAAGCCTCCTTTTCCCATGGACTTTTTCAATTCCTGCTCCATTCCCTCAGATCCATTCCTTAGTCTAATTAACTAAGCTCATTAATCAATGGGCACTAACAAAATGACATGTCAATGTTTCTTGAACTTATTTGAAACTAAGGACACTTGATAATTGTTTTAGTGTAGCTTACTAGGTTATGAAAACAGAGATCTGGTTCCCCCCCCCCACCAACCATCTTTATTTCAACATATTTTCAGTAGCTGTATTACATTTTTTAAATTTTTATTTTTTTAAAGATATGTACATTACATAAATGTTACATAAAAAGTATAGGGGGTTCCCACATGCCCCACTCGCCACATTTCCCACACTTTCCCCCATTAACAACATGCTTCATTAGTGTTACTGGAGAGTGTGTGTGTGTATGCAATTATGCTAAGAACATCTGGGATGAAACCTGGTCAAGAGCTGGAGGCAGGCTTTTATTGGAATACTCTTCCTCTCATCTTGGTCTCTCTCCTTTTGAAATCTGCTCCATTCTCCTTCATCTCTACCAATTTCCTCATCCCATACTGAATATCTCAGCCTGCACCTCAAGTTTGCTGGCCAGGACCTCACGGGATATCCCCCTAATGGGCTCAGTCTCTCAGGATTTCTTGGTTTCGAGCAACAAGATAATCTGATGGACTCAGTTTACCTAATTGACCTGGGCCTCATGGGTCATATATTCTGGCATGCTCCTTTACCCATCTTTGGTCCAACCATGACCAACAGAAGAAAGAAATGGAGAAATGTCCAATAAAACATGGCTCTCTGTCAAGTTGACATTCTTGAAGTAGATGTGAGAGGACAAGCTTTGTTCCACATCTGTATGCCTTTTCCCAAAAGAGGAATGTGGGAGATCTGAGGAAGGAGAAGATTCAGGAATCTGAGGAGAGAAGGGCTTTTGGAGCCACTCAAGTCTTACAGTGAATTAGATAGCTACCAAACTGCACAGGCCATATTCTTTGGGGGAAATAATTTAGCTTATCCTAGCCATGCCCATTTATTAGTCCTTTTGGTAATAAAATTCTTAATACATCCTCTCATAACTTGGAACTATTGTGCTGATGAGAAATAAAGTATATAGCAGAAATATTTCATTAGAAAAGTAACATGAAATGAGAACGGCTTTAATTTGTAAATATATGTCTATTAAGTATATTGATCTTAATTATATCTGCAATCAGTGTTGCTTTTACTTTCTGTGCATAACTTTCTTTAGAAAAATGGAAAAAGTAATTGATGGCTTAGGAAACAGCTTCCCAGCCCAAACAAAAGAGAGAAAAATCAATTTTAGTTTTGATCACAAAAGAGGTCAAAGAACTCAGACCTCATCAGTTCAGTTCCATTTATGCTTCACTTTGGTTCCAAAAGTCATTCTCCAGAGTTTTAGCCAAAAGATATCCTTTTAAATCTACTGCTGAATGCAGCAGGAGTAGGCTTTCCATTCAACTATAAACACATGAGACTGTCAAATAAACCCATTTTCCTGGAGGATGACAATGACCTCATTGCTTCACCACTGAATAAATACAATCTACGGAAAGGACACTGCCGGCTCCATACAGCCTTTTCAAACCACCTGCAACATTGCAGTCCCTACTTTAAAACTACTATTTGGGGAAAAATGGTGCAAAAGGATCATTCAGAAGTTACACAACCTCATTCCTAAATTGCATTCAAGGGATTTCCTTCAGATACAAAATGCTATTTGGTGGAAGAATGAAATCTGAACACTTAAAAGAGCTAATGAGAAGAGAGAACTAGAAATTTTAACTTGAGCCAAACTACAGATGGGTCTAATTAGCAGGGTCAGCCTTTTTTTTAGTAAAGTGTTCAACTTTAGTTCTTTCAACACACCCACCACAAACCAGCCTCTTGTTTCTGTCACTTATTCCCCCTTTACTCTCCTATCAGAGACTGACTCTCCACTGTTTCAGGTTAAGATGCCATAGCAATCAGTTCTATCTTGATGAGCATTAATTTAAACCAGTGAGCTCTCTTTTAAGGAAAGATTTTCATTCTCAGCTTTATTTTGAGTCACACAAAGAAAGATGTCATTAGCTTTCTAAGAATTTCTGAGGTGACCATTGCAATAGGAATGGGGAAAATGTGATGGACACCTAAAAAGGACATGATATGGTAATGCCATGTATTTGATCTGGCAAATGCTATGTTTAACCCTGCAAGTTAGCTCCTCCTACCTTCCTCCCTACAAAGGAGGAAGCTGAGGCTTAGAATGATTGAAATAACTTTCCAAGAGTCAAAAGAGCCATTGGAGAGTAGATCTGGGATTTTAACCTCAGTCTTCCTGATTCCACTGGATGGGTTCTCCCACCATCCAAAGCTTGCATTTGTATCTCCAGCTGCTCTCCCTACCACCACCACCCCTGCTCCCTCAACCCATCCTCCGCACTGCCATCTGGGTATTCCAAGTTTTGTATTTGACTATTTGACTCCATTCCCAATGGAATCTGCCAATGTTTCTCAAGCATGTGTGCCCCTTAACATGGCATATGATGCCTGCATGAAAAACTCAATGCTACACCCACCCTTGCATCATTTTCTGGAAAGTATAACAAGTCAGACCATTACTATTTTAGAGTTGTGGCTCCCTAGGTACTAAGGTCTCTAATATAGAGGCTAACTATAGGGCAGAATTTTAAGGAATGTTGTTGACCAATGGTCTCCCACATGCCAGAAGAGTGATGGCCCCAACCAAACCTAATTCAGAGCAAGCAGACTTCATCAGGGTATTACACATTTCAGTATTAGCATATCTTCACAGGACCCATCTTACTAATCCCTAAATCCTTCCAATCCAATACTGTCAACAACCACCACTGGTATGCCATGGAATGAGTGGTGCTGAGTGTCAAGAGAGACAGCAGCCTGCTGCAACTCTGGCCCTCATTGCTCAGACTTTCCCAGAGGCATTGTCTCATCTTTCAATATTCCAAATAGGAAATAATTGTACTCCAATAAGATCCATGGTCAACTTTAAAAGCCCTAAGTGCAAATACACCAGATAAGAGGTAACATATTCTTCACCTTTCCCATCTCTAGGAACTTATAGGTCTGGAGTTACTTTTTCTAAAAGTATAATTATTAACAAGTAGGAAAGAAAGAAAGAAAAGCTATTATGTAGATGACTGGCCAATCAAAGCTACCCTTCTGTTTACAGATATTTCCCAGCAAGAAACAGTGGAAGGAGCAATGTTTGAAAGTCTTCTGCTCCCTCCAAATTCCATTATACTATTAGACTTCATATGAATATTGACAGTATAAAAAACACAACCTCTACTTATTGTTAATACTGCACTACGTGTAACTTCACCTAAGCTGCATGGTTTCTACATGACTTCCATATCTCCATGCCTTTGCCTGTCCTGTTTCCTCTCAGGAATGCCCTTCTAACTTCATCCTTAGAGACTAGACTTAAGCATCACTGCTATAAAGAAGGCTTCCCTGAACCACAGGATGGACCAAATTAATTCTATGTATTTCTAGGTAACCTATGCATGCCTGTGTCATAATACATTATTATTTTATTGAAATAGTCTATTTCTATATCCATATCCCTTATTAATTGACCAGCACCTTCACAGAAAGAATCATATTTCAAACACCTCTACAGATGAAGAGATGACTGGTTGACCTCGGTATGGAGTCTGACAACCTGGGATAGAATCGCAGCTCACTAGTTGCTAGATTGTGCCACTTAACCTTTGTATCCCTTAAGTATCCTATTTGTAAATGAAAATGATGATTTTGCCTACTAAAAGAAATGCTGCACTGCTTTGATGAACTAGCATGCACAAACCCCTAAAACAGCATCTAGAACATAATATGTGCTGACCGAGTATTATGTATTATTCTTCAAGTCATCTGTACCATTCCAGCATCAGGGATTGCTCTCTGCAATCTGGCATTGCCAGATCATGTGCATGATGTTTATCGAAAAACATGAGGACAAAAGAGCATGATCAAAATTTAGTGCCACCTTGTGTAGAAATAAAGGAGCAAAGTTGGAGTGTCTGCCAGCAACGTCAACTAGTTAGCTGATAGACCTCTCAGAGGAATCTCTACCAGTCTCTTATAAATGCTGCTCCACATATTGGTGCTAAAAATGATGACATTTTCAGTGATCTGCAAAATAAATTAATAAATAATAAGTAAATAAATAAAATATAAAATAAAATACAAGAACCAGGTCAAATTAAATGAATTTTTCAGAAAGCTAAATTTATTCAAAGAACTATCCTTTATTCCAAGATTATTTCTTTACTTCATTTCAATGTTGAAATGTCCTTTCTTTTATGAAATGATGGTGAGATGAACTGAGAGTAGGGTTTGTTTTTTCTATTTGCTGCTTGTTTTGTTTTTGTTTGATTAAATTTTAGCAGCGTTCTTTGGTAAATTTTTAAAAATTAGCAATACTTTATTTGACTCCCCTTCCTCCTTTTTTCTGAAATTATTCTGTTTCATGAAATCCCATGGGACTCAGACACAGTAGTTTACCCCTGAAAGACTTTGAGTCTTCCTTGTCTTATAGACTCTGAAGCCTCATTTACCACCTCAGGGAAAAGATTATGAACACCAAGTCATAGGGATTAGGCTATAATCATAATAACCATAGCTAAACTACAATATGCTGAACACATCACATGACTTACCACATTTAGTACTTATTGTCCTATGAGACAAATTGTTCATAATCACACAGCTAGTTATTGATGGAACATAATTCAAACTCTGAACTCTATGCTCTTCACCACCACATCAAATCAACCATACAGTTCCAAAATCTTCATTTTAATCATTTCAATGAGAAATATAAAATGTCCCATAGATTAACTTATTTGTGCTTATGTGCCTCCACATTTTAATCTTCAAGAAAGACATTAAAATGAGAGTTATTTGGTATGCATGGAATTTGATATTTCACATCTAATATTTTGATGGTCTGGATTACAGCATATCCCAAAGGTAAGGTAATATGAGGTGTTAATTACATATAAGATTAGCAGGGCCACAGTTTCTAGATATTCAGAATTCTTAGACAAAATTTCTCCTGTATTGGGCATGGCTTGCAGTAGAAACTGCTGACATCTGCCTTCTGGTCGATAGTTTTGTAGGGAATTTTTTCTTCTCATATATTACTGCCATAAATCAGCTTTCTGCCAAACCTCATTTTGGTCTGGAAGTTTGTACTTCTATGAGACTTCTCTTATGTCATCCTAATCCATTACAGGAAGAGAGCCCCATCCCACATACTAGCACTCACTGCAGGTTCTGAAAGCAGCTTATCCCACACCTGCTCTGTGACTTTGGGCAAGTTCTTAGTCTTTCCAAACCATAATTCATGCATTCTGTAAAAAGGATAAGAGAAATATCTATTCCACAGACTTGCTAGAATAATCAAATGAGATACTATGTGAAATGTGACTCTGAGAAGAAGATCCCATATCCCTTATGCCCAGTGCTTGAGAACATCACCATTGTCCCTTGGTCTGCAGCTCTGTCATCTGAGTCCTCCTTCCTTTTTCATGCAGAGTGGTACTTGTTTACAGTAAAGTAGTTTTATCTGTCTGATTTCTGCCTGCAGAATTTGGGGAGCCCAACAACCTTCTTTCATTTCATCCTCTTTCTGTCCCTTCAGTCAAAGCGGATATAACATTCCCACGTATGTCTCAGAGAATCAATCCATTAGATGAGATGCTTATCCACATATATTTCCTGGATAGTCCCATCTCTATTCCTGGCTTCTGCTTAGATGAATGAGAGGACCCATGAATTACACCTAATCTTTAATAATTTGGATGCTTATTCTGACCTTTTGATCCTTTGGGAGCACTAGGAATAAAAAAAAAAAAAGGTTGTACAGCCATACTCTTGACTTTCTTTCCAGGGCACACTGTCCAGACAGCAAATCTAAAGATTTTAGCATCTTTTGTAATCAGGATGGACTGATAATTTCCCAAATCATCAAGTCCTGGTACCTTTTTATTATTAGAGAATTGTGAGCTTATAAAACATTCATGCATAGCATGCAGAATTCCCATACATCACCCTTCCACCAACACCTTGCTTTGTTGTGGAAAATTTTTACAGATTATGAAAGAACATCATCAAAATATTACTGCTAACTATGGTCCATTTCTTACAGTTTGTGTATTTTTCCATACACCCCTTATTAACACCATGCATTAATATTGTACATTTGCTATAGTTCATGAGAGAATGCTCTCATACTGGTACTGTTAATAACCACTGTCAAACATCCACCACATGGTTCACTGTGTTATACAGTCCCATGCCTTGTACCATCCACCCAAACTGTGTACTCAGTGGCTCTCAGTTTCATCACAGGGTTGTGTTGTCATTCTGGTACCTTTTTGCTTAACAGTTCTTCCTTCTCAATCTCTCCCTTTGCTCTAATTTTAATAAAACCCAAAAGAAGAAACCCAATCACACCTTCAACACTTTGATTGGAAATCTCCTCAGCTAAATAGCAAGTTCATAACTTACAAGTTCTGCTTTCCACATAGCTATAGGATACAATTCCACTAAGCTTTCTAGCACTGTGTAGCAAGGATTCCCTTTCCTCCGGTTTCCAGTATTGTAACATGTTCCTCATTTCCTTCTGAGTTTTCACTAACAGTGCTTTTAATGTCTGTATTTCAACCATCAGTCTGTTCAAAGCTATGTAGACTTTTTTCTGCATGCTCTTCAGAATTCTTCAGCTGATGTTCACTGCCCAGTTGCAAAATTGCTGCCACATTTCTTAAACTTTATTTCAATTTCAAAAAATAACAGGCAAAATGCAGCTTAATGAATTATGGAAGCATTTATTTAAAAAATCCTGTCCAGGAACATCTATCTTATTTAATCCTAAAAACAAACTCAATTATTTCTCCAGTGTTCCAAATGATGAATAAATGAGTGCAGATTGGTTAAATGACATGACCCAGGTCTCCTGGTTAATGAAGAAAATGATGAATAAAATGCTTGATCATATTCACATCTCACAAAACTAAATCCCATATTCATTTTTATCTTTAACATTTATATAGTACCTTCTTGGCCTTTGCTACAAAAGTATTAAATATTATTGTTAAATGAGTCTATAAGTTACATTACTTGTAGTTTTCCCATGTATCACCATATTCTTATGGTCAAGATCCAGGAGAGAATCTGTTCCTTGCTTTTTCCTGCTTCTGGAGGCTTCCTACTTTCCTTGGCCTGTGACCACATCTCTCTGCCATCTGCTTCCATTACTAAATTTCTTTCTCTAGCTCTGACCCTCCTCCCTTCCCCCTATAAGGATCCTTGTGATTATGTTGAACTTATCTGGATAATCACGAGGATCAACCCATCTCAACATCTGCAACTTAACTGCACCTTCAAGTCCTTTTTTTACCTTGCGTGATATAGTCACAGGTTCTAGCATGGACCTCACTGGGAAACCAGCATTCTGTCTAGCACATTGCTTAATGAACCATTCAGCTTCAGTTCTTACTCACCAGTTTGTCTTCTAGTGCCTTTCAATGTCATTTTTAAATTGAGATTTGATTCACTGACCATAAACTTCACCCTTTTAAAGTGTACATTTCAGTGGTTTCTAATATAGTCACAAAGGTGTGCAACAATCAGCAATAGCTTATTTCAGAATATTTTCATCACCTCCAAAATAAACCCTGTACCCATGAGCAGCCATTCCCCACTTTCCCCTCTCCCTGCTCCCTGGCAATCATTAATTACTTTCTGCCTCTATGGATTTGCCTATTCTGGACATTTACTATAAATGGGATCATACATTATATGACCTTTGCATCTGGCTTTTTTCACTTAGCATAATGTTTTCAAGGTTCATCCAAGTGATACTATATATCAGCACTTCAGCACTTCATTCTTTTTATGCCTGAATAATATTTCATTGTAAGGCTAAACCATATTTTGTTTATACATTCATCAGTTAATGGACAGTTAGCTTGTTCTTACTTATTGGCTATTATGAGTAATGCTACTATGAACATTAGTACAAGTTTTTGCACTTTCATTTCCTTTGAGTATAAATCTAAGAGTGAAATTACCAGATTTTATGGCAACCCTATGCTTAACTTTTGAGGAATTGTCAAACTGTTTCCCACAGAAGCTTTACCGATTTACAGTTCCACAAGCAATGTATGAGTTTTCCAATATAATCACATCCTCACCAACACTTGTTAGTTTCCATTTTTTAAATTATAGCCAGCCTAGCAGGCATGAAATGGTACCTTACTGTGGTTTTGATTTGCATTTTCCTTAATGAGTAATAAAGCTGGATATCATTTTGTGTGCTTATTGTCTGTGTATCTTTTTAAGGATATGTTTTTTCATGTTCTTGCTCAATTATAAATAGAGTTATTTCTCTTTTATTACTGAGTTTGTGTTAGTTTCCTATTGCTGCTGCAAAAAATTTCTAAAGACTGACTGGTCTAAAACAACACAAATTAATCATCATATAGTTCTGAAGGTCAAAAGTCTGAAATGGTTTTCACTCAGCTAAAACTCAGTGAGTTTGTGTTCCTTCTGTTGTTTATGTCCTTCTAAGAGAAAATCCATTTCCTTGCCTTTTCCAGATTCTAGAGGCCACTTGCATTCCCTTCTCCTTCCATCTTTTAAGGACCTTCATGGTTGCATTGGACCCACCTGAATAATCCAGGGGAATATCCCCATTTTAAGGACCTTCATGGAATCACATCTGCAAAATCCCTTTAGTCATGCAAGGTAAAATATTGAAAAGTTCAAAAGATTGGGGCATGAAAAATTGGGGGAGATCATTACTCTGCCTCCCACAATTTGTAAAAGATCTATATGTTTTGGATACAAGAACCTAAGGACCTAATCAGATGCATAATTTATAAATGTTTTCTGCCATTCAATGGGATGTCTTTT
>JAQZBX010036127.1:0-24296 GCA_029593785.1 Cabassous unicinctus
AGGCACCTAAAGGATTCCTCGTGAAGACTAGAATATCAATCAGAGGATTGAAAATTGAAAAAGCTGGGTTGTAGTCTCTCTTTCCCTGTCTAGAAAGTATTCTTCTCAGTTTATTTCCAGGAATAAGAAAACTCTTTTTTTTCCACCTTGGACCTGCCTGTCTGGTTCCTTTTTTTGCTTGTCAAGCGCTGACATGGATTTTGCCTTGGAATCCTAGACCAAGGAAAGGAGCTGTCCTTGCATGCTAACAAGACAACATTTTTCTTGGATCATTTATTCTCCAAACCTGGGCCACCTCTGAGCCCATTTCTGTCAAAGACTCTCCTTCCCTACAGGCCATCTCCTCTCCTGCAGACTTATAAAGGGCCTCTGAAGCCAACACTGTTTACCAACTTGTTCTTAAAAGTGTCAGAACTGTAATCAGATGAGGTCAAGCAACAATTCTCACAGCTGTTATAAAACATTGCTAATTGCTCTACATGCTTTAATAGAAAACACAGTGCTGCAGCCTGGAAATGGTAATTATTGTGACTCAGGTTTCTTGGCCTAAATTCCCCGGCCTCATGTTCTCTTATCACCAAGGGGATGGAGGTGGGGGAAGCAAAACAAAACACCAAACATTCCAACTTTCATGGTAATAATAATAAATCATAAAAAATAGTCCCAACACAGAGAGTATTCCTGACTACTGAAATTGGGGTCCTTTGTCAAGAAGTCAGTATAGATTTTGTGCATGGAAGGAAACTCCGAAAATTTGGATTCTCTGCTTCATGTTAAGAAATATTGATTGCAGCCCACGAGAAGGCTTTCACTTAACCACATTTTAAAAAGCTTTCATAAATATTGCAATAAAGTGAAATTCATTGCTAGTTAAACTCTAACACCAGCATGAGCTTATTTATCATCCAGATGACTGAGCTGCTGGCGAATGGAAACAGAGGCATAGTTGGGGATTTATATAGCACATCTTGAAATATCTTCCTGCAAGGTAATAAAGGCAATGCTCCACATTTGGATCTAATGGCTGATAAACAATTTGCAGAAAAAGAAAGCTAAAGGTGGTAGAAATAGAGGACACTGGGAAATTCTATTTACACTGTAGTCAATTATTGACGTTTTCAGCTTTTTATAAACTTTTTTTTTCCCATTAAGCATAGCTTGTCAGAAATCCTATACCAAGGGAATAAAATGTCAGGATGGTGTCCAAATCATTATAGCACGTTCCTCATAACAGATTCTTACTTCTAGAAACTCTAAATGATTTGTGACAGTGTTCATGGCATTTGAAAGTAAAATTAGTCAAGTGAGATTTTTTAATGAAGAATCTTTGATAAGAACTGAGTTAAGCCTGCTGACATATACACCTGATTTTTTTCCCTTCCATATTTTCATGTGAAATGCATAAAGTCCTAAATCTATGTTTACCTATACATCTTTGAATAGGATACTGTTTTAATAGAGTTTATGTTCCCTAAAGTCATCAAAATAGACAACAGTTTAAAAAGAAAGAGGTAAATTTATTGGCAAAGAACTAGATGAGATTCCCATTCCATTTGAAGTGCCTTTAACTGTAAATGTGTTGCTATAATTATGGAAAGGATTGGGCTTATTTTTTTTACTTTCTTTACAAAACTTCAGTTGATATTCTATGCACAAACAACAGCTCCTGGATATTTTTTTAATGGCTCCCTGGAATTCCAGATGCGGGGTCTTTCAATTGTGAGAGCCAAGGAAAAGTGAAATACAGTAGGACCTCATGTGTAAAAGCTGGTGTGCTAATGTTTAGGTTTTTGCTATACCTTTCCATGGCATAAATTCCACAGCACAGCAATAGTCAACCTGAAAGATCAAGGTTACCTTTGAATGAACTTAAAAGCCCAGATTCACTGGGCAGCCAAATTATCTACATCATATCCAGAGGGTAAGTGCCCTTCCACTGGTTGCAGGAAGGGCTCTGACTTTGATGGGAGAAAAGAGAACTTGGATTCAGTAGCTGTTTAGGAACTGCAGCACCATTTGTAACACTGTCACCATGGGTCAGGGTGCGAATCAGATGGCTGAGATGGGGTAGTAGCACTTAGTGTCTTGGGAGTGTCTTCAGGGCAGGAAAGAGATAATGATTGGTTTTGGACATTACCAAGTCAAATATGCATGGTAAAAAAAAAGAGAACTTAGAATAAAAATAGAGGGTCTATTTTGATACCAGTAGAGGGAATAAGAAGGGAACTAAATGAAACTTTATCATTCCAACAGGAGGAATGGAAAGAAGGGGGAAAAAGGCAAAGAAAAAAGGGGATAGAAAACACACAAAAAAGTTATGGAAATAAATCCAAAATATATTAGGAATCACAATACTGCAAATGGAATGCATATATTAAAAGAAAAATTACTAGATTAGTTAATAATTAAAAAAACCAAACCAGTAGGAAGATGTTTATAAGAGGCAAGCTAAGGGCACCAAAAGATTGGAACAAAAGGCATAGAAAGATATACCAGGGATGACAAACACTCTTGCTTGCCTACTCAGCAATCGTTCTAGGTACCCTTCCCAGTCTTTTAAAACAATTTTTAATGGCAGAGCCCTTTCCTCACTCTAGAAGTTGAAAATACCAAATTTTCAGTTGACCAGCCTTTGTGTATTTAGCTCTTGCCTATGTCAGCAGCCTCACCCATTCATACCTTTTTTTTTTTTTTAAGGTAAAGTTCTATGTTTATGATATTTATTATTTTACTGTTAGAAATTTAACATGTATTTTTAACTGTACTATTTGTTTTATTGAATGGTTGTTTTTATTACATTTTGATTGCATACCTTTGAGTGATCTGGCTAGTTAGCAAAAATTCTAGTAGATAGGGCTTCCAGGAAAGCTACCATTTTCCTGATATAAAGGCACAGATTTGATGGGCAAGACTTCTTCCTGTTTGGAACTCAGATGGGGAGGTGGATTACCCTTTTGCAGCTGTGAAGATGAAACCCAGGATAGAGCAGGAAGCTAGAAGGAGCCTGGGTCTTTTCTAATTCCCCAAGCATCTGAACCAGCCTTGTTCAAGAAAAAAATTCCTGTCTGGTTTAAGACACTGTGGTTTTGCTTCTCTTATACTGAATTGAATATAATCCTGACTGATACAAGCAATATATTCTGAAGTCTGTTAGGCATTAATGAATAACTGTAATGTCCATTTTGATAGAGCTCAAGAGATTTTGCACCCCTTTTCAAGTTGATCTACTCCATAACCCTATTAAGTGAGTACATTAGCTGGCATTATTTTCCTTTTCTAAATGAGATCCTTGAGATTTTGACAGAGAAGTGATTTTCCCAGGGTCACAGTCTTTGGCAGAGTAGCCTAGGAGCCCGAGTCTCCAGGTTTCCAGAACAGTACATCTCCAAAATACCAACTGATCGGATGGTATTCACATTTGCAATTAGGCAGAAATTTACTCAGATGCTCTCACCAACTCTGTTTGGAAACCTAGAAAACTGTAAGATTCCTATGACTGCTGAGGTTGACGTTGCTGCACTGAGAAGTAACAGGTTCCATTTGGTTCTCCCAGGACAAATATCATCTGCCTCTGCTTGGATGGTCTGATTCCAGTCTGCAGCCTCACAGGGGTACAAGCACCAAGTACTTCTTTCTTTTCTCCTCCCTTCAAGTAACTCATGGTTTCTCTCAGGGCACTGATGATCCCGCTTACTAGGATATTCCTGGTCCAGTCTTTGAATAAACAAATATTTCCTGTGGAAGAGAAAAGGAGACATGGGGAGGAGTTTTTTTTTGTGTGTGGAACAAAGGTGTTTGCAATATAAATCGTGTCACTGACATTTTAGAATCAACCACCTGAAGCTCTTTTTGGAATTGGAAAAGTCATCTTTAAGAGAGAAACATGCTGTTTAAATCAGTGCTTCTCAAAGTTTAGTGTGCTTGGGAATTATTTGGAGGACTTGTTAAGAGAACTCTGGGCTGCACACCCAGAGTTTTTGATTCCGCATGTCTGGAGTGGGGTCCAAGAATTTGAATTTACAGGTTCCCAGAGGAAGCTAATGTTGCTGCTCTAAGGATTATGCTTTGAGAACCACTGGATTATCTTAACCAAATTCAGTGAATGTCAGAGCTGGAGGAACGTGAAATCATCTGTAGTCTGCCTCTCAGAGATGTTGCGTGACTTGCCCCACCTTACATGACGGGTTAATGGAAAACTGTACACTGAATTCTAAATTTCCTACTACCCAAATAATTTGCTATGTGATTAAATTCATGGATTTGCTTTGTTCTCTTCTAGAATATATTTTTTGGAGTGTGTGTGTGTGCTTGTATTTGAGTTTCTAGCAGGACTTGAATTCAAACATAGTCTGTTAACAAGGCAAACAAAAAATATAGTGGCTCAGAACAATAGCTTCAAATTCTATTGTGCTTTGAAATTATCTTGCAAGAACACTTTGGTCATCTACTTTTATTTCTCTCCCTGTATATCTGAACTATGCTCATCTCTGCTCAGTGCCACAATCTTGCAATCTCATGCTCCTAAAAGGTGAAGAATATGAATAACTTAGATGAACTCCTGATGTTCTTATTAAAGACACTTGAGCAAGCCAACCACTTATAACCCTGAACATTGTTGCCTCTCCCAGCAGGGGGTAAGTGTTTGCCTAAACTAGAGGTCCACAAACTTTTTCTGTAAAGTGCCAGAATGTAAATATTTTAAGCTTGTGGGCCAGAAAGCCTCTGTCACAACTACTCAGTTCTGCTGTTGCACTGCAGGAGCAGCCAGAGACAATACGTAAATGAATGAGTGTGGCTGTGTTCCAATAAAACTTTATTTATGGACACTGAAATTTGAATTTCATATGCTCACATGTCACAAAATATTCTTTTCCTGATTATCTTTTTCAAACATTTAAAAATTTAAAAGCCATCATTAGTTTGTGGATGCATACAAAAGAGGCAGCAAGCTGGAACTGGCCCTCTAAACCCCTGTGCTTCCTTCCGCACTCCTTCCCCCCAATCCCTTCCTTCCCCTAGCAGGGTCGAGGGGTCAATGTGCATTTCTTTTCTGCCATTAAAATCCTCTTGCTGGTAAATAACATATGAACAAAGATTCAACCAGGAGCTGTCAAGTCAATTTGGCAAAAGAACTGGAAAAGTTATAATCAGTGCTATTCAGGGACATTAGAAGAGCTCTCTAATGGGTACAATGTTTCTGGAAGGCATTGTATTTATTTGTATGCATCAAGGATCTTAAAATTTTCATACTTTTTACATTAATGTTTCAAGATGTTAATATCAGGCATAATAAAACCAAAGCAAACTATGGACAGTAGCGTATATGTAATATATTAATAATCCATTAGGGGTAAAAATAAATGTTCATACTTTTTTACCTAGTCTCAGAAAAAAAAATCCATCCTAAAGAAATAATCAGGGGTAGGATTAAAGGATATTTATTTCCTGATAATCAAAGATAGGGAAAGATGTTTATTGAAGTATTATTGTAATAATGAAAAATTTGAAAGAGCCTAAAGATCCTGCCAAAAGGAGATGGCTAAATATAGTTTATCCATGCAATGTTAATAGTGACTTCTCTGTGTGTAGTGTATCTCTGTGTATCTCTGTGTATAGTGTTAAGGGTAATTTTTTTTCTTGTTTACATTTTTCTACATTCTTCAGGTTTTCCACATGCGTATGTGTGGCTTTTTAAAATCAAGCAAAAATGTAATTAGCAAATACCAAGAGATGAACACATTTCCTATAATAATATTTTCTTGGCCAATGTTGATTTGAAGGTCTCCAAAGTTGCTGAGTTTACCTCCTCTTCTTGGTGCATATATGAACCTCCCAACTCTTTACTCCTTCCTGCTTTGCCATCTTTATGTCACTTCTATTTTCACAACTCTGCTTCAGCAGTTTTCCTTGGTTCATCGTGGAAAGCATCTTCTTCATACCAGTGGTAGAATTCTTCTACTAGGAATGAGATGCTCTCACTTTGTCAATTTCTCACAGTGCTCCTAGTGTTTTCAACTTTTTTTAAAATTTGAACTGGCTCTTTCATTTCCTACAGCCCCTGTTTCTTGAGGAAAACAAATTCCCTAATTCCTGGTTCAAAGAAAAATATATGTATCCACACAGCTTTGCATCCAAATGATCTCCTCCCCACTGCAATTAACCATTCTCCCTCTACTAAACAGAGGCTCCTGTACTTGTGCCATGGGTAGGACACCTGCCCAACTTGGAACCTTCCTGAGAGTAAAGTGAGAGCATTTGTATCTCCTCTTTATTTCCCCTCTGTTTTATTGGGTTTTCATCACTGTTTCCCACAAGAGATCGATTAGATTTCCATGAAAATGAGTTCTGCAAGGTCAACTTTCACTTACCATGGCATTCCTGAATCCCAAGGATGGTATAAAAATTCGGCCACTGGCAACACTCTTCTTTGCACAAAGCACTTTTACTTTAGTATCTGCTATGTTTTGTCATTGCATTTCCCTCTTTTCATGTTGGGTTCATTGGTTCAGGGCTGCTGTGTATAGCTGTGCATGTTATGCATATTATACAATGCACAACTCCAGAGGGTGCTATCACACAGACCACAATGCACAGTGACCCTGCTGTGGTTACAAATGAGATCTTGAATAAAAGAAATGTGAATTAGAATAGTACAATATGAGAGCTGGAAGGGCTCTAAACCAGTGTTTTCCAATATTTTTTTCACATCCTGGCAAATACATAAAATAAAAGTAGTTTTGCAGCACATCGAGATAAATGCAGATGGATGGTTGTGGTTGAAAGTGACTGGCCTAGAGGCTCTTGCTGTCCCAGATCGTGCCCAGTCATCAGGAGGGTTGATCAATATCTTATCACACTTTTAATCTGTTAAGCCATACTAGGGTGCCATGGCTTAGCTGTTGAGAATTTCTGCCTTAAGGAAATTAAGAAAATGAGGCCCATCCTCTGACCTCTATGACACCATGAGACCAAGACTCTGAGCAGAAATAAAAGAGTTGGGGAATAGAAGACATCCTATTTCTCTGCCTGTATGTATTCCTTTAACCTCCTATTAGAATTTTCTGGTGCTACTTTTTTTTTTTTTAAGTATTCTTTTTTATTCCTAGCCAATACTTGTCTTATTATAAGGAGAGAGTCCCAGCTGCATTCAGGGTGGCGGGTGAGGGGATGTGGAGAGAATTTAACCGAAGGTTTGTTAGATCCTATAATGTTCTTCATGCTGGCATTTTCATAAGATAAAACTGGTTTTTTTCTTATAGATTTGGTAGCAGAAGCTAAAGATTTGGCTCAGCTGTGGTTCCTGGGTACTTATACAAAATGCAAAGTTTATACAAAATACTGAAATACATTTCCTGTGAGAAGATAAAGCTGAGACATCACTACTTGGGATTGCCAGGCTCAGAGGGCTGCTTAAAAGAGGCCAAGTGCCCTTCCCTGGCCAAAGTGTCTGTTCTGGCAGAGATGAAAGTACCCAAGGTAGCTGAGATGAACCCAATTGCAATTCTCAAATGGCCATTAAATTTTTCTAGTGCATGTTCTGGAAGATACAGAAAGCGAGGCTAAAGCTCCAACCCTCCTCTCTGGAGATGCAGTCATTGAACCAGGGACTTTGGCTTCCGTGAGCATCACTTGAATTTTTTGAAGTGCGTTTCAGATTTCTTGCCTTTAAAAGTAGACAGATGATAGGCAGAGGAGCAGGGGAGGGGTGTGAGTCTCAGGCTTCAAGTGAATGAGCTCATTCTGCAGCCTTCCCAATTTCCCAAGCTGCCAATGTCACAAGGTGAGAATGAATCCTCAACTTGTTCTGGTTTCCAGGTTACAATCCTTCTGCTTTCTTTCCTACTTCCCTTAGGGAATCTGTGGCGTCTGCAAAACCACTTGACAGACAATTATTCTTATAGGCAGCAGACACACACATTTCTCCACTGAAACTCTTACTGAAAAATTGAAAGCCCTTGTGCATAACAGGTTTAAGTATAAACAGGTGTTTTTGCCATTCGTCATTGTTTCCCCTTTAGAGGCCACATGTGGTCATATTCTGGGAGGCAACACAATCTACAGCAGGTGGGCTCTTTAATTGGCCTGTTTGGGGAGTAGCTGAAATTGGGTTTAAAAGGTACTGACCTTATGGGTTTGGGTAGTAGGAGTTTGCAAAGGGGGTTGTAAAACCTCAACAGAGACTGTGCTGTCTCTCAGATCTATAGGAAAACAATGGAATCCAATGTGGATTTTTGGAGGAAGTGACAGAGAGAAGGTGAAGAGGTTTTGGTGTTGAAGACCGACACTGCTTAGCTGCAAAAATAGCCATATTTATCCCCCCAGCAATCCAGTGGTCCCATGGACTCATTCTGGACCTTTACATTCCTTCATTCACCTGCCTTCATGGAGCCTGTGGGGCAGGGCTGACAGGGACTGAGCATCCAGAGGCTTGGAGAGCCTGGAGAAGCCACCAAGGTTAATGGCAGAGCCAGAACATTCCTTCTCTCTTATCTTGGTTGTTCCTGTTTTGCTCAGAACCTAAATTATAATTAGATAAATGTCAGAGCAATGTCTACACAGCAAAGGAAAATAGAGATAAGCTGATGGCTGATAAGTTTTTATCAAAACCAAACTACATAACTCAAGCCCAAATTATCCATTTTGGTAGGCTGCACTGGTGAAATTAGCTGGATGATGAACAATTTATACTCTTGAGGAATCAGCCTATATGTTGTGAACAGTTTCAAGATCAGATTCCTAAAATTCATTAATTCTAGTTACTGAGTGCCTGCTATGTATGTGCAAGGTACTGGCAAAAAGAAAAAAAAAAAAAGTGAAGCAGACTCAGGCATTGCCCAAAGCAGTTTATGGTCTAGGAGAAACAGACTTGCAAATGAATGTCTCTCTGATAGTTGTGATGACAGCACATGGGAAGGACATCAAACCAGCCTTGGGGATGTTGGCCAATGGTGGGAGGGAGTGACCAGGGAAGATTTTCTGGAGGAATATCTAAGCTGAGGCACAAAGGATGGGTAAGCATTATTTGGTTGAAGAGAGGGGAGAAATGTGTTGTAGGCATTGGGAGTCTGTTCAAATGTTTGGGGGTGAAAGAGAGGAGGATGCCTCCCAGAAATCGCTAGGAGTTCAGGTGTGTGAGCCACTAGCAATAACAAGGCTCTGTGTGTCCACTGGTCAGTTCTGTTGTATCTAAAATGTAGACTAGTCCTCTTTTGACTTGCATTACTGCACTGGAGGTTCATTCTGTCTTGTTTCTGTGTCTTCTAAAGCTCTGCACATTACTGTAGTGCAAGGATATATGGCGTGAAGGTTTAAGGAGGAGGACGCCGATCAACTGCTTCTCCCTGAAAAGAAACAAGGGTCTGTTGGAAACTCCAGAAACAAGGATGGAAATTATAACTTTTGGATATCCATACTTTACAGAGACAGGTAGATTTTCTCAAAACTAAACACTAGATAGTTCCAAGTGTTTCATTAGTAACCATTGTCAAGAATTTAGCCCAGCTCCTACTGCATTGTGTCAGCTTTTTCGATTACATGCTGGTATTAATTTCTGGAGGAAACAAAATTAAGGATAAATGATAAGCCTTCCAGATGGTTATAACTGTAAATGGCATGAGCTTATGCAGGTGATTCTGCCTTTGTTAGCACTTTAGGAATAATAATAGTTTTCCAGATTTCACCTATAGTTAACAATAACAATAATACTTGATATTAGGAGAACACTGTACAGATTACCACGTGCTTTTGCAGACTGCGATTCTAACCTCTCCCCACTCTATGATCCCACACATACATGTGATTAAAAGACAAATCCTGGATCCATTTTCTCATAGTGTCCAGGCCATGAAATACTTAGAAATGTTTTGGAGTTGAAACCAAAGTCAATCACTTTTACTTTCTCACCTGAAAGTTCTATTCTCAATTATGGAAAATTATTGACTTCCTTTGTCATATCTTTGAGAGCTATCAGCTTTGACTGCTCTACCATTTCCAGATCTTGATTTGCCCAAAAGGAGTGGAAAGGAATGTTTTGAAACTTCTGGGATATGAATTTATTCTTCCCTTGATCTTTAAATTTTTTACTATTCCCTTTTAGGTTCACTCACATGCATCTTGCAACCATGAAACAAATAGAAACAAATAGTTTCTTGAACTGCATGTTAGACAGGTGAGAAACTCTTTTAATCCTCACAATAAGCCTGTGAGGTAGGTCCTATATTTCCACTTTACAGATGAAACACTTTCAGAGAGATTAATTCCCTCCAACTGTACTACTGTTCATTGACAAATCTGATTTCATGATCTACTCACTTTTCACTGTGCCATCCTCAAAGGCTTTCCCTCTCTAAGGCGACTCATTTCAAATCATAGCATTTAATGTGCTAAAACTTGTTGGATCTTCTGCACTTCAGGTTGGAGGCTGCAGAACTAAAGCAAAGGGAAATGCAAAAATTGCTCTATTAAAATGACAAATATTTCAAATGTAGCTAATTAGTATGGTAACCTATGCATAGAAGAGAATTGTAAAATTAGTGAGATCAGCCTTGCAATGCCATTAACCATATTATAACTCTTCACATGATTTTCCCCCCACCATGAAATGGTCTAGCAAATGCCTGGTCTCAATTTGCTTTATCATATGGTACAGCTCATCAGTGCCACACACTACTGTGAATACTGTGGTTTTCACAGTGGGGTATTTTTTATCTCTGCAAATTGGTAAATTAAAATAATTTCACCTAGTGCGATCCTGTACCAAAACATACTGGCAACCTTGACAGCAGTTTTTTATTTTTCTCCCTCTCATCCTCTTTTCCATGATTTTCTTTTTCATTTTCACTCTGAATAACCTAGTGTAGGCTATAAAGATCCAGACAGACAAGAGACCAGCCCTGTTTACCTTGAACCTTGACTCCAAGACAAAGGCTACTGAGAGAAGCTTTATTTGAAGGAAAGATGGATCAAAACAAACCAGGTTAGAGCAGAGCCATTATAGTTCCTTTAAGAAGAAGCACCTGTGGACTTTTTAGGAAAGCTGGGGATGACATAAGTACCAGTTACATTCACAATTTAGGCTACAAACAGTCTGCACATTCCACACTTGTCATGATACTGACCCCTGAAGGAAGGATGAGACAAATCAGATACTGTGATTGCAGAGAAAATGTTTGGGGAAGGGGCCCTGTTTGATCAGGTTTGCTCCAGGAAATGACAGCAAAGCTAATATGAACTCCGTTCCCGTTCTCTTCTCATCTCTCACCCATTTTGTATATATCCACCTTGAATCCCTTAATAACAATTCCCTGTTGTCCAAAAGGATTTCAAATTTGAGCCAGAAAGCATGTGGGGCTGGAGGCAAAAGTTATGACTAATGAACTCAGGCCTTGTGAAGTTCACGTGGAAAGAGGATTTATACAAAATACATCATTGACCCACAAAAGCCTGTGATGTTTGCTGTCATGTTACATGAGTTCCAATTTTACTTTGAGTTGAATTGGGTTTAAAAATGACAGAATCTGCACAGTATCTGGTACACAAGGGGCTCTCAATGAATGAAAGAATAGATGAATGGATAAACTGATGTACACCTGCATGCAACTAAGAGATGCTAACATGAGGTGACAAAAGATCTCGCCTGAATCAAAAAGAATAAGCTAGGAATAAAACATGATTCACAGAGGAAAGATCTAAGCATTTGTTCACTCATTCACTAACTCATTCAGATAATTCATCATTCATCTTTTATTCATTCATTTTACACATTCATTCTATAAAGAGTTGTTTTGTGCTAAGCACTGTGTTAGATTCTGAATATAAAATGGAAAGTAGAACAGAGATAGTCCTTGTCCTTGAGAGTTTATATTGTAGTTGGGGGGGCGGGTAAACAATGAAGATCAATTTATAAACTGATAAAAGTGAAGGTAATCTCCAGGGTTCTTGGATGGATAATATTTAGATAATGTAGTTATTAGGGAAGGTTTGAGGGGAGTTGAAAGAGAAGAAGGAGCCATCCAAGAGCCAGAGACGGATAGTTCCACAGGAATGAACAGCCAGGCAAATGCTCCAAGGCAGGAGGGAGATTGTAGTGTTCTAGGACCTGAAGAAGAGAAAGGTGGCCAGTCTGGAGCGAGCCAGGGGAAGCCGACTTGAGATGAGGCTGGACGGCAGAAGATATTACGAATCACGGTGGAGGTTACTGTAGAGGGACTCCAATCAACAACAAATTGGGCTTCAAAAACTCAGGTGTAAGGCTTTTGCAGGGAACTTGGAAAGTATTAACGAGAATATTATCTATGATTGTCAGCTGGACAGCCTGCAAAAATCTACTTGTCATACCACTACAGCCAAACCACCAGAGGTGACAGCTTCAATAAGAAAAGGCACTGGGCTACAATTTGGACAGCTAGGAGACCCCTGCAGGTACCCTTCTACTAGCTCTAGCACAGACCCCTCTGAAAGGCATTTCCATGTAGGAGTTGACTGTTTTTCACATCAGTGTTCTTTATCATGCTTATCATGCTAAGTAAGGCCTCCCATTCCTATTCTACCAGTAGTAGGTTTTCTTCTTGCCATATTTTAGTTTATTTTTTAAACCATTAAGAATACATATTGAGTTTTGCCAAACATTCTCTTTGTAATTACCAAATTATATAATGGTGGGAAACTTAATTTTGTTTAGAAAGGGAGGGTCTCCTAGGTTCCTTGTCCCTGTCCCCCTCTTGTCTTCATAGCTGGGGTCCCTCATCCCCAGCTGTGGCTCATTTCAGGTCTGGGCCCAATCACTAGGGTTGCCAGATTTAGCAAATAAAAATGCAAGACCCCCCAGTTAAATTTCATTTTCAGATAAACAACACATAAATTTTTAGGATAAGTATGTCAAATGAAATATTAAAAAAATAATACTAAGAAACATGTCATTGTTTATCTGAAATTCAAATTTAACTGGGCATCCTATCTTTTATCTGGCAATGCTAGGCAATCACATTCTCAGCTGGAATGTGAGACCCAGGCTAGGAAGTCAGCAGCTCAGCTTTGCTGCCCCTGCTTCCACTGGCTTTGTCCCCAGGCCCAATAACTGGGCTTTGGCCTTGTCTCCTCTTGTCTGAGTGACTCTTGATTCTCTGCATATTGTTCTAGTTCTTCAAAAGGCTGAGGTTGTTCTTTTCTTACCCTTGCCTTCAGGGACCAGAATGCTGTACCCAAATAAAGTCCTTTGGGTGGGTTCCCACCATTTGCTTCCAGGCCTCCCTGATGCTTTTGTATGCAAAGGACGTAGGGTGCCACTTCAGTGCAGAGCAAGGGAAGGACAGGCTTTGGGCAGTAAACATAAGTCGAATTCCCTCTGCCTTTCTCTACCTGTGTGTTGAGATAGAATTGCATCTCCCACAAGCTTGTTTCTAAATAGGTTCTTCAAAGAATCTTTTAAGATGAGGTTAAACTGAGTCAGGGTGGGCCTTAATCCCATATGACCGGAGTCCTTTTAAGCTAAGGAAATTTGGACACAAAAGTAGAGGCCAGAGGAGGAGATAGAGCGAAGCAGATCGCCATGTGACGGAGGCAGAGATTGAGTCACCACCAGAACGCTACAGACTTCAGAGAGACTATGACTTACTGATGCCTTGATTTTGGACTTCAAGCCTCCAAAACTGTGTTTTAAACCTGTTGTTTAAGCCAATCTGTCTATGGTATTTGTCATAGTAGCCCTGTCAAACTTGTGTTTAGTGTCTCTGAGCCTGTGTTTTTAATAAGTACAGTAGAGAAATAATAGTAAATCCACAGGATTGCTATGTGAGAGTTTGAGCATTGTAGGCACTCCAATGTGAGAGATCTTCCACCTGTCACCATAGGACACTATGGTTTCCTGATCAGCGCCTTTATACTCTTTGTCTATCAAACCTCTTCCTGTAAACGGATGCTGGGATTCCTCAAACACCCAAAAGATTTAGGGCTCTATGAAGTTCGCACTAGAGTTGACTGTATGCCT
The DNA here is from genome assembly GCA_029593785.1 of Cabassous unicinctus. Lineage (NCBI taxonomy): Eukaryota > Metazoa > Chordata > Mammalia > Cingulata > Chlamyphoridae > Cabassous > Cabassous unicinctus. The sequence goes on from JAQZBX010036127.1 coordinate 13,985, forward strand.
CAGTACCTAGAATAAATATTTGTTAAATAGATGTATACAGTTCCTGGCTCACTTATCCTGTTAGTCTGTCTGTTCTCTGGGTCCCAGCCATCTATTTTCTGTCTCCAGATATGGTCTCACTCAGTCCCCTAATATCTCAGGCTCTTATGGGGTCCCATAATCCTCCTCCTCTTTCTACTCCTTCATGGCCAGTGGGATAGTTTGTCAGGCTGGCCTGCGCCCCACAGGAGAGGTCGTCATTGCCCTCCCTGAGACTCTCTCCTGATCTATCACAAGGGTTGTCCTATTACTGGACTTTACGTCTTACCCTATGTACCATTTCAACTGCAAGTAAATTCTAGTATTTGCTCAGGCCCATGTGGACCTGTTGTGTCCATCTGCCACAACTTTGCAACCCCTGTAATGGGGTCCTGTGGGACCCTCTGCATTCATATGCCCTGCTTAGCTGAGAAGGTCCAGCTGGGGTGTTTGCCTCTTTGTACCCCTTGGTGATACTATAGGTTTTCAGATGCTCCATAGCCAAGACCATCCTAACATGAAGCTGTATTTTATGACCATCTAGACCCAATCTGTTTGATACCAGCTCCCCATGAGTACCCATCAATATATTTTTTTAACTGGGACATTCAGTCTTGGCTCTAACTCCAAAATTTCTCACTAACCAAAGAAAACTAGCTGTGAGTAGTGCTGTCCATGACTATTATCTGGGTGATGTATTCTGAGCCAGAGAGACCAGGGAATATGGGAGGGATACCTGGGCAATTTGTCTCACCTTGAAATCTTTCTTAGCCTCTTTCTCTTGATAGAGAAAGACTCCTCAGAGGAATAGAGACTTTCTATCTGTTCTCTAGCCCTCTCCCCTCTTCAAAATCCTCAGAACTTTAAAAAAAAAATATGATGGATGCTAAAGAAAAGAGGAAAAAAGCATCACATTACCGCATCGCGGTTTAGAATATGGAAAAATAAACCTTGCCACTCTCTCCATAAAAACAGTGAAAACAGTCTCGAACTAAACTTCTTGGCCTTTTATTTCTAGCCAGAAGTAACTAACTTTCCAATTAATGCTTAAAACAGAGTTAAAACTTTCCCCTCTAGACAATTCTAACCAGAGATAGCTTCTAGCTAAACAGCTAAGCTGGTAATTTGCATATAAAGACTTCTTTTAATTACTCTGTAAAACCTGCAATTTTTACAAACGATCTCTGACATAAACTATTACTGTATCCTATTGCAAAAGCATTCCCCTAATTCTAGAGAAACCAGTGTTCCTATCCGCAAAGAGTTTTCCACATAAATGTTGAATCTTTCAATTGCCAAATTCCTCTCTCGCTTCTAATCTCTTCTGCACCTCTTAGATCTCTTTTTGCTAGGACCTTTATACCTAGAACAAAATTCACTAAATATTGCTTGAATTGGATCAGTACCATTTACTTTTACCCATGCCGGATGTCACAGCACGTGGTTGGTTCGTAGTTTGTTTAGCACAGGATCTCTCAACCTTGGGACTATTGACATTTTGGACGAGATAATTCTTTGTTGTGGAGGGCTGTTCTTAGCATTATAGGATATTTAGTAACAGCCTTGGCCTCTACACACTAGATGCCAGTAGCAGCCAGTTGTGACAACCAAAAAAGTCTCTCGATATTGCCAAATGTTCCCTGGGGAGCAATATCACCTCAATTTGAGTACCCCTGATCCAGTGGATCCAAGCTAAGTTGAATAGGGAGAACTACAAAGAGGGAAAGGCTACCTCTTGATACATGTATTTGAAATTCATCTCCGTGCTCTTCCCTTTCTATTTCTCTTGAGTATCTTTGTTCCTAATATAACAGAAGCAAGTGCCTGGAGAGACTAGGACATTTGTTCTCAAGGGACCAGGAAAACTAAATTCAAAATATGTTTTTATGAAGGGAATGATAGAGTCTGGAATAGAAAGACGATAAATATATCCTCTCAAATTTTCTCTAACCTCATCCACAGCTTCCCTGAAAACTCGTGTTTAGAAAAGTTTGTGTAACTAATGTGAGAATAAGATGAAATAATTGAGTATATACTATGTTCCAGATTTTCTTGTCACATCAGTTTTTAAAATTAGAGAAGTTGTAAGTTTATAGAAAATTCATGCATAAAATACACAGTTCCTATATACTTCCCTACTACTAACATTAAGTAACATGCATTAGTGTGATATATTTATTACAATTCATGAAAGAATATTTTTATAATTGTGCTAGTAACTATAGTCCATTGTTTACCATAGGGTTAACTGTTGTTACTTGGGTTTTTATCAGTCGATCTTCTTAGCAATGATCAGGTGAATTCAGCATTATTATCCCCACTTCACAGATGAGAATGAGGATGCTAAGAAAGATGAAGTAACTTGTCCAGGTCACCCACATGGTAAGTGACAAAGCCGGGATTCAAATGAGGTTCTGCAGATGATAAAAACCATATTCTTTCCACTCCAACATGTCCTTTATTGTGCTGATTTTGGCATTCTCAAGCCACAGGAAAATATCGCTGCTCCTTCAGGGACTTTGTATAATACAGGTTTACAATAGTCAGATCTTACTTTAATGTACCAGGAGATAAAATATGCATATCCTGTGCCAGTTTCTCAATCCCACCTCCATTTTTGTGAAGTGATTTTTGAACGCTACTAAGCCTTTGTGGTTGTCTGGTTAAGCACAATTTTGACCTACATAATTAAGCTGTTTTTTCACAGTCCAGTATTGTTCATTATTTTCTCCACATTGGCACCTTCTGCCTCTTGAATAAATAATACCTAATAAAGATAACCCCATAACATTTGCATAGAGAATATATGTTTGACTGAGAGCATATGTTGGATGAGGTGTAACTGCTTACTACCCAAATGTTTAAACAATGATAATAAAAGAAGCTGCTGTTATGTTACATTGCTGAAGATAATGTTTATAATGTTCATTTCCAATGGGGCATAATACAGCCTTGCAAATAGAGGAAGAACATTTGCCAGTCTTTTTTCTCTGTAGCATTATAATGAAATAATCCTTCTCCTCTCCTTTCTGGCATAAAATTTTGAATAGAATTAGAGAATCATAGGAGTTTAGAATTGCAAGAGGAATTAAAGACCTGATTTCAAGTCTCTATCTGCCACCTTTAAGTTGTGCAGCCTCAGAGCAGTCACTTAACTTAGCCTCAATATTCACATCTTCAAATGGGGATAATAATACATACTTCATATATCTGTTAGGATGACTACATGAGTAAAGATATATGAAAATACAATATAAATACTAAAATGTTTAACAAATGTAAATTCAGTAAATAGATAACACTTACTATACAGATCACTGCTATGGACCCAAAGACGAGTAAGAAGTAAAACCTTGCCGTCAAGGAGCTCATGCTCTAGTAAGAAGAGAGACCTGCAAAAAAATAACAATAACGCAAATAATACTGCAAGTTTTGTAAGAGAGGACAGCAGATTCAACAGAGGGGGGAGTGATAGTGTCTGATGCTTACAAAGGAGAAGGTCATTTGAACTGAGTCTCAGAGGATGATTATTTGAAAAGGCTAAGAAAGGAAGATGGGCAATCCAGTTTGAGAAAATGGCCAAAGCAAAAGCACAGGCGTATGAAAGTAGATGACATGTTTGGAGATTGTAATTTATTTGGTATAGTTGGGTGGTAAGATTCAAAGTGGGGATAGACAGAAGAAGAGACTTGTGTTTTAGAAAGATCACTTCAGTGGCAGCATAGAGTATGGAATAAAACAGGGGAAGTTTGCATATGGGTTGACCATTTGTTGGCCATTGCAATAACTCAGTTGGGAGAAGGTGGTAGCACCTGGGTTTGCTGTATAGGTAGCGAACTTGAGTTATTTTGAAAATATGTTTTGGTTTCTGGATTATGTTTCTTTGACTATGAACACACTCTGAGATTGGACAACATGGCCCAACTCAAGGTTATAGATGAGAAGGAGTTAAGGAGGTGAAGGTATTGGTAGACAGCGGTGTTGAAAGCATAATCCAGGAAGAAAGTTGTGGTTGAAGACCATCCTTTGCTAAAAATGAGACAACAAAATAAAAAAATAGAGCACAGAGAGAAATGGGAATGAGTAGTGAGAAATGAGGCTGGAGAGGTAGACAAGGGCCAGATTATATGTGGTCTTGAGTGTCCAAGTGGTGGGGTTTTAGTTTTAGAAAGGAAGAGGGTCCTACCTGGAGGTAGGGCTCAAACCTAAGACTTTTAGTAATAACCACTAAATTGACCCCTAAAATAACCTCTGATGTCTAAATGTACTTCTAGCAATTAGTATCCAGAGGATCACATGTGGATAACAGGTCATATATCTCCACTGTGACATGTTGGAATGTGCATTGGGAGGTTTTTTCCAGCCGCCCTGTAGTCCCCTTTGCTTTATCTCCCCTAAAGCCTGCACCTTCTGCGAAACGGATGTCAGAGAGCCTGAGCCAGCTCACCATCTCCCCTTCCCTCCTACCTTTCTCTGTGCGTTGCTGTTGTTTCTTTCAAAGCGGTGCGTGAGGGCAGGATGGAGTGTCAGTGTTCCCTTGGAATACATGCTGAAAATGGAAAATAAGATGCATTTTGACATTTTAGCTGAGACCTTTCTCTGGCTTTGGGAAAAGCCAGCTGAACAGGCACTCATTGTCACAGAACCGGAAGAAAGCCACACAGCCAAAATGTCACCTCGCAGTTTGTTTGCTGTTATATTTTCAGCGTACATTTGATTATTCTTCCTTTTTATTTCTAAAGGATAAGGGGTCAAAACCACTCTAGCTCTGCCTTTCTTCTCATTAAAGCCTCCCTCCCTCCTCTCATAAAAGCCACCCACATACATGCAAAACTCACTTTTTGCTTTTTCCGGTTTCAGATCGGTAAAAGCACATTTGCAAATGCATCTTTACCTGAGAGGCGTGGATTCACTTAAGCTTATTCATATTTTTCAGAGAAAATGACCAAAATTGCCAGAGATAAAACTACATTTTGAACATTTCAGATTCTTTGCTCTAAGCAGTAACTTCAAGTGTGCCCTTTCCTTAATCTACTTCCATTTCTCATAGCTTTTGAAAAGGCAATATCATATAAGTGGGAAGGACAAATGCTTTGGAAACATTCGGATCGTCTTTCTGACTTGACGTCCTCAGTCACTAGCTGCATGACTTAAGCCAACTTCCATGAAGTCTCAGTTTTCTCATTTGTTAAATGGGGATAAAAATAGTTCTTACCATAGGAAATTATACTGATGATTAAATAAGCTAATTTATGTAAAACGTCTAGCCCAGTGCCAGTAAATATTGTCATAGGAGCATCTGACCTAACCCAAGGTGATCACGTTCAGGCCGAGGGCTCCTGAAGGAAAAGTGTGGGGAGGGCTGGATGGAGGCAGAGGGCTCCATTGTCTTTGACACCACTGTGGCCTGAGGAAACTCGCCAGTGAGTGTCGAGTGAGTCCCACTTGAGTTCCAGGCGAAGACCCTGGGGAAACAGCTGGAAACTTGGCTGACAAGATTCTACCTCCTGTGGGTTTGTATTCCTGTGGGCCTCGTGGAAACAATGGGAAAAACCACACGGGTCTCTTTTTCCCAGGAGCTGGGGAGGGAGATCAGGGCAGAGGTCAAAGGTGTCACCTCTAGATTCTAGGGTCTTGGGTTGGATTCTCAGTTTGCCGTTTACCATCTCTTTGGTTGTAGGCAATGCATTTAGCCCTCCTGGCACGGCTACCTACCTCATCTATACAATGGCCAGGGTTGGTAGGAGAATGAGCTGCAGTAATACCAGCTAACATTCAATGAGAGCAGACATTTTTTGCGGGCTTACTCTGTGCTAGGCACTGGTCTAAGCACTTCACCTGCATTGACTCAGTTACCCGCAGGAAAGCCCTGTGAACGTTGTGCTCTCATTGTCCTCGTTCTGTGGATGAGACCTGGAAGTGTAAAGAGGCGTTAGCTACCCCAAGGGTTTCTAGTAGGTAGAAGAGGCAGGATTCAAACAGGCTCCTCAGGCTACTTGGCCACCAGCAGCATTAGCATCAGCATTATCTGGGAACGTGGAAATGCAAATTCTTAGGCCACCCAGACTCCTGAATCAGAACTCTGGGCATGGGGACCAGCAATGCGAGTTTTAAGAAGCCCTCCACTTGATTCTGATACATACCAGAGTTTAAGAACCAATATTCCAGATCAAGGATTAGCAAGCTACGGCTGCCACCTGTTTGTGTAAATCAAGTTTTATTGGAACCTCGCCACACTCATTCGTTTACATATTGTCTATGGCTGCTTTTGTACTACAGTGCTGGTGGTGAGTACTTGTGACAGAGACCATCTGGCCTCCAAAGCCTAACACTTTAAGGAAAAGTTTGTCAAACGCTGGTCTAGACAATACAAGGAAAGTACCTAGCACAGTGCCAGCACATAGTAGGTGCCAAATAAATGGCTATTTTTATTAAGTGCTTGGAAAGCCAAGCCTAGTGATTTATTGAGGCCCAAAGCTCCCCTATGCCGTAGTGAAGGGTGGGCTAGATCTGTGCTGAAACAACCTACAATTAATTATTCCTTTTTAGTTTGGATCCAAGTGCAGCTAAGCAATTTGGTCATGGTGCTAGTCATTTCTTGCCAAAGGAGGGAATAGAGAAGGAATAACTTACTCTTTGGGGAATTTTCTTGCTGATTTTTCCTCCTAACACTCCTACTAGCCCTGGGATGGCTCACTCAGAGACTTGGGAGAACTTACTGGTATCTTCAGCTTCCACCTGACTTTCATTTCCAGCGGGAAGTATCCTTAATTTCCAGGAAACACTAGGATAGAAGGAATGATGGATGTATTATTGGCTTTACTTCATATCCCCCCAAGTCCATCGTCTGTCTTGAGTCTAAATTCAGGATGATTTCCAAAAATCAAATATCTATCTAACACATCCCATTATATACTAATGAGTAGCATGTATCTGTAGCTTTTTTTTTTCTTTTTTCTTTTTTCTTTTGGTTGAAAAAATGTCATTTGAATTAGGCAGGGTGTTAGCCAGATTAGGAAACTGAGGTTCAGGGAGGGTAGGTGGCTTCTGAGGGTCACATAGCTAATATGCTGTGGTGCCAGGACTCGAACCTCAACCTCCTGATTCCAGAGCCCATGCCTCCACTTGCTGCCTGCCATGGTCTTGATTTTGGTTCCTGCTCCAAGGGGAATTGACCCAGAAGGAACACCTGAGGCTTTTCCCTTAGGGAGCCTTTAAAGCAGGGGTTCTTAACAAGGGGTCAGTGAGCTTGAATTAAAATTCAAAAAATTCTTGTGGTGACGTGTTGGTGCGGGTGTGATATATTTATTAAATAATATACAGCATAGCGTGGATTTAGTAAGGGGTCCGTGGTTTTCACCTGACTGGCAAAGGGGTCCGTGGAACAAAAAAGTTAAGAATCCCTGGTTTGAAGGAAAATCCTTATCTCGTCATGAGGAAATCATTTACCCTGAGTGTGTCCTTCTCTTTGGCATAGGAGGTTCAGGGCCTGGACAGGAAACACATGGCAAACTTGTACTGAGAACTTTAAGAGTTTAATAAAGGGATCAGAACAAGCTGCATAATTTGCGGGGCCAAGTACAAAATGAAAATGTGGGCTCCTTGTTCAAAAATTAAGAATATCGAGATTATTAAACCAAATGTTGGGCCATTTTGAGCATGGGCCCCTTGTGACGTCACAGGTCAAACTCCTACGAAGCTAGCCCTGAAAGGGACTGATTGCCAAATTTAGGAAAACCAACAGGCGATGGGACAGGACCCAGGATGGGAGCACTGGGAAGCCATTACTACCTCTGGAACTGAAAGAGCAAAAGGAAAGAGAAATGACCAGAATTCAGAGTGAGGAGCTGCATGGAAAGGCGCCTGGTCAGCTGTGGCCTTCAGTGGAGGGGAATAACCAATCCGCAGGCACCCAGCCGTGAGGGAATGGGGAGTAAATGCACTGACCTCACTCCTCACTGCCCTCTGCTCTACTGAGGGTGCATCTCTTTCTTCCAAACCCAACTGGGAGCTGGAGGGCAGGGAACCTGTGATGAGCCCTAGGGCTGATGAGCCCTGGGGCACAGAATGTGGAGAGTGGATGCTCAGTGTCAGCAGCCTTGAGAACATCATGTCTTCTGTTTGGGCGTCTAGGTCCTCCCACCTGACTCCATCTACCTTGGCAGCCATTTCTCCCTCTCTTGCCCTATGTTTGCACCTCTTTTTTTTTTTTAAAGATTTATTTATTTATTTGTTTATCCCCCCCTTGCTGCTTGTGTTTTACTGTGTCCATTCGCTGTGTGTTTCTTCCGTGTCTGCTTATCTCCCCCTTGCTGTGAGGTCCCGCCGCATCAGCCCACTGCGCCGCGCGGGCCAGCCTGCTCTCACAAGGAGGCCCCGGGAAGCGAACCCGGGGCCTCCCGCATGGTAAACGGGGGCTCTATCGATTGAGCCACACCCGCTTCCCTGTTTGCACCTCTTAAAAACTGCTATCACAGCATCGCCAAGGCCCTCAGAATCCTCATGGTCCACTATTTCCTCTTAAAAATGCTTTTGAATTTCACATCAGAAGCCCTAAGAGAACCTAATTTCTTTTGATGAAAAAATATTTCACCCATCTCCAGTTTTTCAGGTAGAAGTGACATTATAGGAAGATTTGCCCTTCCTTGGACTGGGCCTTTGATAAAATCCCCAAAACCCTGGTTTGAGAGCTGTGGCTTACCTCCTAAAGGTGGCAGACTGGAAAGAGGTACAATTCTGGAGTCAGACTAACCCAGGTCCCAGGGTCTCCTCTGTCTACCGTGGGTCATTCACTTTGCTGTCCTCAGTTTCCTCATCAGCCGGGATGCCATCTGCCTTGTGGAGTTGCTGTTGATGACAACATATGCCGTAGTTTGTAGATGTGCACTTCCCCTCCTCCTCACCAAAGTGTTGCCTTCCTTCATCTGGCACATGTTGGCCAACTGCCTAGTTTTCCTGGGTGCTGCATCTTTCACGTAGTAGGTTCTCAACAAAGTTGTTGTGCTTCACTGATTTTCCCACACTCTGCAGTGTCCTCCTGGAAGAGCAGGCGGCCTCAGGCATTCTTGTGGCTGCGCACTGAGGCTTGACTTGCCCCTGGCTGGAGTTTTTAACTTTTGGCCCCTTGTTCAACCCCTTCCTTCTGAGAACAGGTCATTCCCTGAACTTCAAAGGAAGCATCAAGAAGACCTTCCTCCTTGCCCAGAGCTATGGCCTTTCTGGATTCCCCACTTCCATTAGGGAGCTCTCCTAGCTGTCTAGGAATACTAGTTAGCTAAAGGCTTGGCTGTAGAGGCCTGGCCAGGGCCACTGGACGGGGATGCAGACACCTGGCAGGCAGGTTTCAGAGAATTCATTGCAGCAGCTGCATGGCCTGATTGCTCCAAGACCATTATTCATTTTGCATAATTGTTGACCTTTCTGTCTGCACTCTCCATGGAGAATTTCAAGCCATTTTCCAGAGCACAGATGAATATCTGAAATGCACAATAGCACAGGAGTCTGTCAGCATCAGCCTTATAATCCTTCTTTGCAGCAGAGTGGGGGAGGAAGGACAGGTCTAGTGTTATGAGAGCAATGCTGGCTCACATGAGGATCTCAAGGAAACAGGCAGATTTGGGTTATTAGACAAAGAAAGCCCACTCATGTTACCACTTGTGAATGTTTTTGGCATCCTTCTAAAATTCAAGTCTGATAGTGTCATTCCCTGCTCATAAGTCACTTATGGCCAAATGTACAAAGCCCTTCATAATTGGATTCTAACCTTCCATTCCAGCCACAACTCTCTGCTCTTAGCTTGGGAGCTCACATGCAAGCCATAGCAGACTCTCTGTGGTTCCCCAGAAAAGCCACACCAATGGCTATGGGCCTTTGCACATGCTATTTGCTCCTCCTCTAATGTCCCCTCTTCCATCTTTCCTTGCCTTCCAAACCTCTTTCTTGACCCTCTTAGGCTGAAATGCTCACTTTATCACTGTCTTCCCCATAGCACCTTCCATTAATGCCCTTATTACATTATGTTGTATGGGTTCACATGTCTATCTTGTTCTCCTTGAAGGTCAGGGTCTGGATAGTATTCATTTTTCTACTACTACTTTTGCACTGCAATGACTGATATGTAATGGTCACTCTGTAAATGGTTAAGAAATATATGAGTGAGAAAATGGATGTTGAATGCATTCTTATCTTAGATGCAACAGACCCACATTGTGTCACTTAGGACTTTTCATGTTGCAAGCAAAAGAACTTCAAAATGGTTTAAGCAAAAAACTGAATTTCTTGGTTCTTGAAATTG
>JAQZBX010036128.1:0-24300 GCA_029593785.1 Cabassous unicinctus
CCTCACTGTTGAATTCTATAAGTTTTTTATTTTTTAAATTTTTCTATTTTTAATATAATTTTTATTTTATAAATGATACTTAAATTACACAAATGTTACACAAAAAAATATAGGGATTCCCATATGTCCCTCTCCCCACATCTCCCACATGCTCCCACATAAACAACATCCTTCATTAGTGTGGTACATTCATTGCAATTGATAAATGCATCCTGGGGCATTACAATTGAGCATGGACCATAATTCACATTGTAATTTATAATATCTCCTACACAATTATGCAGGTTATGGAAAGATATATAATTGCCTGTATCAGTCATTGCAATGCCATTCAGGAGGATACCCAAGTCCCAAAAAAAAGCCCCCATATTATACCTATCTTTCCCTACCCCTACCCCCAGAGCCTCCAGGGGCCATTGTCTCCACATCAATGCTGTAATTTCTTCCATATCTAGAATCACAAGTCTATAGTAGAATATCAGTAAGCCCACTCTAGTCCATACTTCATTCCTCAATCCTGACGTTTCTGGGATGGTAATGTCCACTCCACCTCTAATTGAGAGGGGCCTTCAATCCCATGGATGGGACTCTCTTACTTGAAGTTGTAGGCTCTCTCATTTCCTTGGTATGGTAGTTATCAATCCTCACCTCCTTGTTAGTGGTCCTGGCTGAGTCCAATGAACAGGAGAGTAGGTGCCACAATATATATATATTTTTTATTTTAAGATAAAAGAAATTTTCTAACTCATTCTATGGGCTAACATTACACTAAAACCAAAGCCAGATAAGAAAGAAAAGAAAACTACTGAAAAATTTATTTTATGAATGTTGATGCAAAGATCCACAATAAAAAATACTAGCAATCCAACAATATCTTAAAGGAATTGTACACCATGTCAAAGTGATATTTATCCCAAAGTTTATAATGATGGTTCAATCTAAAAAAATCAATCCGTGTAATAAAACACAATAACAGAATGAAAAATAAACATTACATGATCACCTCAATGAATGAAGATATTTGAAAAAAACCCAGCATATTTCAGTTATAAAATCATAGAAAAATAGTGATAGAAGATATGTTCCTCAGTGTGATAAAGAACATATTTGTGAAAAAAACACAGGTACCATTGTATTCAATTGTTAAATATTGGAAGCCTCCATGAGTTCAGGAACAATACAAGGATGCCCATTTTCACCTCTGCTATTCAGCATTTTACTGAACACACTTGCCACTGCAATTTGGAAAAAAAAAAAAAGTACCCAAAGTGTAAAGAAAGAAGTACAACTATCTCCATTTATAGTTTATGTAACTCTTTATATAAAAAATACAAAAGAATGCATAAGATAACTACCAGTATAACTAAATAAATTCAGCAAAGGTGCAAGCTACAAGATTAACACGCAAAAATCAGTTGTGTTTTCATTCACTGGCAAACAGTATTTTGGAATGAAAATTTTTAAAATTTCCACTCCCAATACCTCCTAAGGGAATCTATTTACAAATGAAATTTAACCAATAATGTGAAGGGCTTTACATTGACTAGTACAAAACTGTTGAAAGAAATTAAAGAGGAGCTAAATAAATGACAATATATCTTGTGTTCCAGGACAGGAACACAATATTTTTAAGATGTCACTACTACCCAAAGCAATCTATAGAATCAATGAAATACTTCTCAAAATCTCAGCATCCTCGTTCTGCAGAAATGAATTCATAAAGATGGCACCAAAATTATATTTGTTGAGAAACAACAAATATATATAAACAAAATGGAATTCTTTAAAATTTAAATTTTTTTCATCCTCAATTGTAAAAAATGAACTATACTCGTGTAAGATGTTATTAATAGGGAAAATGTGAAAAGGGGAAGGGGTGGGGTGTATGGGAATCATTTTTATTTTCTATATGACTTTTCTGTAACATAAATCTTCCTAGACAATAAAGTGAAAAAAAAAAAAACTTTTGTTCAACTGCTCTGTCAAGAAATTGAAAAGGCAACCTACAAAATGGTAAAAATAATTGCAAGCCATGTAATTGTTAAGGTTTTAATATACAAAAAACAAAACATATAAGGAACAGCGACATCTGCAAAACAAAATTTCAAAGTGCACAATTAAAAATGGAGAAGGGGCTTGAATGGACTTTTCATTACAGAGGATATACAAATGTTCGATAAGCACATAATACCAATGCTCACTGATACTAGCCATCAGGAAAATGTAAATCAAACATAATGAGATACCACTTCACCCCAATAGGAAACCTCTATTACTATTTTAATTCTACTAATAATAATAATAAAGTGCTGATTAGGTGTTGAGGCTATGGGTAAGTAGGAACCCTTATATATTGCTGGGGGAATTGTAAAGCTGTAAATCACATGTTACTCATTTGTAAAACCTGGTGAAATCCATATATCACTTAATTCTATGCACTTATCTTCACTTACAAAACACTGTTTAAATGAAACTTTTTAATAAAAAGCTGTAAGTTACATATTTGACTTAGCTTGGAAATTGAATATAGCACACATTTCACTATCTTCTGTGCACTTATCTTCATCACAAATCACTGTTTAAAATTTTCCCTAGAAAGATGCAAATAACATATTTTATTAGGTACATTGATTGAAACACATGTTTCTTTCACTTATATTTACATATCTTCACTTAAAATGCATTATATATCTGAAATTTCATCTTATGAATCTATAAATCCAAAATACTCCTTCATAAAGAAAACAGAGTGAAATGAATGTTGCCTCACTTCTATTTGCATTACATTGAATTTAGTAAATACTTCTTATAAACATTTGCATCTCCCATATATTATCTAGTTATTCAAGCTGAGAGAAATGTATCTCCAGTGACTTTTTTAGACATAGCATCACTTATAAAACATTGCTTAAATGAAAGATTTTTTTTTCAAAAAATTGTATATCACTTATGTTACTAAGTTTAGAAAACTGAGTGAAATGTGTGTTTCACTTCCCTCTATGAACTTATGCTCACTTAGAATTCAGTATTTAAATTAATCATTCTCTTGGAAAACTATAAATCTCATATGTTATTCAGTTTAAAAACTGTGAAATGCATCTTTCACTCACTTCTATGCCCTTTTCTTCCCTTACAAAACACTGAATAAATTAAACTTTTTCATAGAAAGTTGTAAATCACATATTTTACTTAAGAATTCAAATTTAGTGAAAGTCATATTTCTTTCACTTCCATGATCTTATTTTCACTTACAAAAATGTATTTTAAAAATATTTCTATAACACTCTTCCTGGTTGAAAAGAATGGCAGTGTATGGTGCTTCACGGTTAAGCTCCCTAACAGAATATTTTAACAACTAGAAAAAACTGGCAGAGTCATTTATTTGAAACATGAGAAAATAACTAAAAGTTGTAGTAACTGGGTGAGTGCTGAATTAAGAAAACACAACTACAATATTGTATGAGAAGGTGTAGTCCTTTTTATGGCCCTTTCATGACCTTCTATCTACTGCAGTGTGGCACTGGCCAATGCTCTCATTGTGATCCGCTAACCATATTTTGGAGGGAGGATAACCTTCATGCACTTATTGCATTGCTTATATGCCAGTGCCACTCAAGCGTGGAAGTCTGAAAGACTTAACTAGGACTTTTGTCTCTGGCTTCCTTACCCCAAATTGCCCTATTGGCAGAACTAGCTTGTTCACAGCTAAAATAGTTGAAGAAACAAGCAAGTCATGGTGATATGGAACAAAGGGTTATTGACTTTAAGATATGCAATAAGGTATGTAAGATGTAAGGATAGTCTATTTCATAGGCAGTAGAGAGGTAATTCTGGTCCCTGTAAATTGGAGGATTCTTAAGGCCAAGAGTGCATGCCAAAGACAAAAAACAGGTTCATAAAGAGCAATGAGTATGCTATACTTTTGTCTTAGTAGGAGGTCTAGACTCTGAAGGAGAGCACCAGCTAACACGGAGACTATTTACAAAGACTATGAAAGAGAATATTTGCAATTTTTTAGCTTCTGGCACTCAAGGAAATCTCTGTTATATCTCTAGTTGGAAACCAACTTAAGGAGCAAATTTTCAAGGACTGCACCCGAGAGTTTACATGTGAAATTTCACAATGTGCAGTATAGAACAAAGGATCATAAGATAAAGAAACAGTAAATAAAGTCCCATATAAAGGAATAATATAAAATTTCATAAACCAAAAACAAAGAAAAGATTTTGGATACAACATACAAAGATTTTTGAAAAAATGATCTTCAATATCCACAAAGAGATCAAGGAAAACAGAGAAAGAACAGAAGAATATATGTAAAACAATTATTGAAAATATGATACTCTCATTAAAAATATATAATTTTTCATAAAACAACCAAACAAAAATACTGTAGTTAAAAGTCTTGTTAACTAAAAAATATTCCTTAGGTGCTTTCAAGAGCAGATTAGCACTGGCAGAAAGAAAGAACACATGAACTCAAAGATAAAAGAAATGAAATGATATAAGCTGAGGAATAGAAAAATAAAAGAATGAAAAAATATGAACAGAGCCTAAGACATCTGTGGTACAGAATCATACATACCAATAAAAGCATTATGGAATCTGAGGGTGCTGCTTTGGGGGTCTGCAGACCAGGAAAGTGCAGTACATCAATGAGAGAGAGGGACAGAGAGACAAAGAGGACAAAATAAAATCATTAATTACTTGCCCTGTGACTGGGAACAGGACATATACCCCACCCTGAAGGTGAATAGCTTTTGTAAAACCCCCTGTTTACTCCAGTCAACTGAGTGGGGAAAGAGTTTTCTCCTTGCTGGGAGGAAGAGGGGTCTAGCAGAGGGTGGAGAGTCACTTTTCTTCACTGAGTTTGGCCAACTAAGCCTTGTTTGAATCTCAAAATAGACTCCAGCCAACACTGAAGCAACCACAAGGAGAGGGAAGAGGAATCTGATCAGGTAGCATGTAACACCTAATTACTTTGGGAGAGAGAGGAACTTGGTCAGTGAGTGGATAGTCAGACAGGTGCCTAGCCAGCCCTGAATAGAAGGAAGCCAGGAGAGATAGCCAGCTAATTCTTAAAAGCCCAACTTGCTTAAGGGAAAAGAGTACAAGAAGAGCCAGATAAGATTTCAAAAGGCTACCTTATCTGTGGAGTGGGTGTAGCTCACTGGAGGAAACCCTGCTTCATATACACTAGGTGCCTGGTTCAATTTTCAGCACCTCCTAAGAGAAGGGACCTGGAGAATGATCTGGTGGGTTGTCAGGCACCCAGCAGGTACCTAGTTAAAGGGAACTTATAAACTGATTTTTTTTTCATTTGGGTTTTTTGGTCCATTTTATATTTATTATTATTTTTTTTAATTCTATATTGTATTCTCTAAAACCATTTACCTTAACTGCGTAGGGCAGGCTGCAGGGTGATTGATGAGCACCAGCAGACTAAGAAAGTTCCTAGGGGCCTAAAAGGGGAGCCTGTTATTCTTGGGTTGTGTTTTGTTATTTCTCTTTCTTTCTTACTTTTTTCTTTTCCTTTTTTCTCCTTAGTTCTTTATTTCTTTTCTTTCTTTCATTATTCCCTCTTTTTTTACTTATCTTTCATTTCACCTTCTCTTGTTTGGTCTTCATCTTTTCTTTCTTTCTTTGCTTTTCATCTTTCTGGTCTTTTTTTCAATTTTTTTTTCATGTTTCAATTTTTATTCCACATTTTTATTCTTATTCTTTCATCTTCTTTTATTATTTTTTCACACATTAAGTATTTCTTTTTCCTGGCTCTTTTAGGGTTTCTTTTCTATTTTTTTTATTACTATTTTTATTTTTCTCTTATTCTTTCTTTCCTTTTTATGGTCTTAATACTTTTTCAAGGGAACATGGACAACTAGAAGGATGGAGATTAAGTGGAACCAAGTGTCAAAGAGGAAACGTAACTCAAAACCAAACAAAATAAAATCCTAGACAGGAAGAGAAACTACCTGTCTGGAAAAGCCCATAAAGATAAATAGATGCTCAGATGAAAATAAAAACTTATAAGCTGTACTAAGAACGGAAAGACATGGCCCAGTGTAATGAACACATTAAAAAAATCAAAAACAGGAAAAGATGCAGAATGTGGAAGAACTAATCCCAAATGTCCAAACAAATATCATGAATTAACTTAATGAAGTAAAAGGATAAAGGATATTAAGAGGACACTTGGGAAACATACTGAAGAAATCATATAAACACATAAAAAGATAAATGGCTGTAATGATGATTAAAGGCACAATGCATGCAATGAATTGTGGAAGGGCACAACAGCAGATTTGAACAGGCAGAGGAAGGAATTAGTGACATCATAGATAGTAGATCTGAAATTGAACAGGTAGTAGAACAGTCATTTCTCATCTGAAACCATGGAGGCAAGAAGGTGGTGGTATGACATAGTTAAGGTGCTAAAATAAAAAATAAAAATCTGCCAAGCAAGAATTCTGTATCCAACAAAGCTGGCATTCAAATATGATGGATAGTTCAAATATGCACAGATAAACAGAAATTAAGAGAGATTGTCAACAAGAAACTTGCCCTTCAAGAAATACTAAAGGGAGTTCTGCAGGTTGAAAGGAAGAAAATAAACAGAAGAGAGAAGGATTGAGAAGAGTGTAGAAAGGAAGATTATTAATAAAATAAGAATAAATTTATTTATTAGTAGAGTAAGAATAACTCAAAAGAGAAATAAAAACAAAATATTACATATGTAAACCTAAAGAAAATATGGCTAATTTAAGTACTTCCTTGGAAATAATATCATTGAATGTTAATGGATTAAATACTCTTATCAAAAAACACAGATTCACAGAATGGATAAGGAAATATTACCCAGTTATATGATGTCTACAAGAAACTCACCTTAGACTCTGGGATGCAAGGAGGTTGCAAGTGAATGTTGGAAAATGATTTTATAGGCAAACAATAACTTAAAAAGTGCAGGAATAGCTATACTAATAGCAGGAAAAAAAAGACTAAATACAAAACTATTGTAAGAGACAAAGTAGTACATTATATATTAATAAAATTGGTAATACATCAAGAAGAAGGAACAATCATAAACATTTATGCACCTAACCAGGGTGCTCAAAAACATGAGGCAAACATTTTAAAAATTAAATGGAGGGAAATAGATGTGACTCAAGCAATTGGGCGCCCATCTACCATAAAGAGTTCCAGGGTTCGATTCCTGGGGCCTCCTTGTGAAAAGCAAAGCTGGCCTGTGTGTTGAGCTGGCCTGAGCAGAGAGTTGGCCCACATGGAGTGCTGGCCTACATGGAATGCTGGCCCATGCAGAGTGCTCATCTTTCCATGAGTGCTGGCCCGTGCAGGAGAGCTGATACAGCAAGATGATGCAACAGAAAGAGATGCAGAGGAGGGACAATAAGAGACACAGCAGATCAGGAAGCTGAGGTGGTGCAAGAGATTGAGCACGTCTCTCTCACTCTAGAAGGTCCCAAGATGATTTTTTATTGTTGCCTAAAATAGATGACAAGCAGACACAGAAGAACACAGAGAGCAGACAATGAGCACAAAGCAATGAGGGTTAGGGGAGAAATAAATAAATTAATCTTTAAAAAAAAGTAAGTGGAGAAATAGATGCCTCTAAAATTATAGTGGGTGTCTTTAATACACCATCATCACCATTAGACAGAAAATCTTGACAGGGGGTCAATTAAGAAACAGAGACCTTGAGTAATACATTAGCTGATCTACACCTAATAGACATATAAAGCACATTACACCCAAATACTGAATGATATATATTCTTCTTGAGTGCAAATGGTTCATTATCCAGGATAAATAACATGGTAGTTCACAGAACAACTCTCAATGAATTGAGGAAGATTAAAATTATACAAAGTAATTTCTCTGACCACAAAGTAATGAAGCTGAAAATTAATAAGGGACAGAGAAACAGAATAGTTACAAAGATATGGAAGTTAACACACTCTTAGACAATCAGTGGGTTCTGGAGGAAATTGCAAAAAATAAAAAATAAATAAGTAACTGCCTTGAATTGAATGAAAATGAAAACACAACAAATCAAAATCTATGAGATGCAGCAAAAGAAGTGCTGATAGGGAAATTTATAGCCAAAAATGATCAAATTTTAAAAAGGTTTAATTGCACAACTGGAGGAACCACAAAAAGAAAACCAAACTAATTCCAAAGAAAGCAGAAGATATGCAAAAATATAAAATAAGAAACAAGTGAGGTGATATCACCACTGAGCCCACAGAAATGAAGAATAACAATAAAGGATACTAAGAAAAAATGTATGGCAACAAGATGGAAAACTGAAATGAAATGGATAAATTCCAAGAAACACACAAGCAGCCTACATTGATGAAAGAAGAATTGATGACCTCAACATATCAATCCAAGTAATGAAATTGCATGTCATCAAAACCTTTGAACTCAGGAGAGTTCAGGACCACATGGCATCCACAGGTGAATTCTACCAATCATTCCAGAAAGAACTAACACCATTTCTGTTTAAATTCTTACAAAAAATAGAAGTGGAGGGAAGATTGCCTCACTAAGAAAACATAGATAAATGGAACCTCCTCAACATTAAAAAAATTTTGTGCTTCAGGAGTTTGTTTAAGAATGTGAAAAGGCAGCCCACTCAATGGGAAAATATATTGGGTAACCATTTATACAATAAGAACCTAATATCCAGCATATATAAAGAAAGCCTATATCTCAAAAATAAAAAGACAACTTACTTAAAAATGGGCAACATATTTGAATAGACACTTTTCTGAAGAGGAAATGCAAATGTCTAAAATGCACATGAAAGAATGCTCAAAATCACTAGCTATTAGATAAATAAAGCTGGAAGTGGGGGTGGCTCAAGCATTTAGGCTTAAGAGAGAATTCTTACAGCAGCAAAAGAAAAGCAATACATAGAATATAAGGGATACCCAATAAGATTAAGTGTCGATTTCTCATCAGAAACTGTGGAGGCAAGAAAACAGTGGTATGATATATTTAAGGTACTGCTAGAGAAAAACTTCCAGCCAAAAATCTTATATCCAGCAAGATTTTCTTTTGAAAATGAGGGCAAGTTTAGAATATTCACAGATAAATGGAAACTGAGAGAGTTTGTAGCCAAGAGATCAGCTTTGCAGGAAATATTAAAGAGTATGCTACAGTCTGAAAAGAAAAGACAGGAAAGCCAACCTTGGAAGAGGGTCTAGAAATGAAGATTATATTAGTAAGAGTAACCAAAACTCTCAAAAGAGTGGTGAAAATAAAATATGACAGATAAAACCCAAAGGACAAAATGGGTGAAATAAGAACTGCCTTTACCGTAATAACATTGAATGTTAATGGATTAAAATCCCCAATCAAAGGACACAGACTGGCAGAATGCATAAGAAAATATGATCCACCTATATGCTGTCTGCAAGAGACTCACCTTAAACCCAAGGATACCAATAGATTGAAAATGAAAGCCTGGAAAAGATATTCATACATTCAGTAACCAAAAAGAAAGAAAAAGAAAAAGTCAGAATACCTATACTTATCTATTTTAGATGAAATAGACTTTAAAAGAGGCTAGTAATGTGCAGTCTGAGGAGGAATTCAGGAAAAAAATTACACTTACAAGAGCAACTAAAAGAATCAAATATTTAGAAATAAAATTAACCAATGATGTAAAGCACTTGTATTCAGAAAACTGCAACTCATTGTTAAAAGAATTTAAAAAGATCTAAATAATTAGAAGAACATTCCATGCTCATGGATGGGAACACTAATTATCATCATGATGTCAATTCTACCAAATTGATATACAGATTCAATGCAATCCCCAAAAAAATTCCACCAACATTTTTTGAAATAAATGGAAAACATGATTATCAAATTTATTTGGAAGGGTAAGAGGTCTTGAATAGCTAGAAACATCTTAAAAAGGAAAAAAAATTTGGAGGATACTCATTTCCAGGCTTTAAATCATATTACCTCACTACACTGTTAAAAACAGCATAGGACTAGCATAAAGACAGACACATAGACCAATGGAACCAAATTAATGGTTAAGAAACAGAACCTCACATCTATAGTCAAATGATATTTGAAAAGCCTGTCAAACACACCTAGCTCAGACTGAACAGCCCATTCAACAGATGATCTGAGAGAACTGGATATCCATAGCCAAAAGAAGGAAAGAGGAATCCTCTCTTAAACCTTATACAAAAATTAACTCAAAATGGATAAAAATACATAAATATAAAAGCCAGAACCATAAAGCTTCTACAAGAAAATGTAGGAAAATATCTTCAAGACCTGATGGTACATGATGGATTCTTAAAGGAGATAAGAGGAAGACTGAGATGGACTACTCAGATTTGACATATGTATAAGTTTTAATTAACTTTATTGTAAAACTGTAGAAATGTATAGATTTGATGGTAAACATTATATTGAGTAACTGCTGCTTTATAAATTGGAATGTGGTTGGAAAGTGCAGTCTAGGGATGTAAATGCCAATTGAAAGGAAGCTGGAGAATAATCCACGGACTGAATAACACAATAAAACCAGAGGTGGATGAGAAGTGTGGTTGATGACACAGATGTAATAGTGCCCTTTGTGAGCTAGAGCAGATGTATATCCCTATTGCATGGTGGTAGGAATGTGGAGAAGCATTGGAAAAATACATCTGGAGTGACCTATGGACTGTGGTTAACAGTAATAATGTAATATTTATGCATCCAAGCCAAAGATGTACTGTGTTGATAATGGGGGAGTACGGAAAAAGTGGGCCAAATATTTGGTAGGGACCTGGAAATAGATTGATGATATTATCTCATAATTGATAACAAATGCTCCACCATGGTGTGGTGTGTTAATAGAGGAGTGTTAAATGGAAATCCTGCACATGTGAATGATAGTTTTGTAAGTTTACAACTTCTATCATAAAAATATATTTAAAAAATACATTTTGACATTTACTTGCTCTTTATATTTCAAGTAGTTTTACATTGTATCCTACATATCAAGTGTTTAATAATGTGATTCTGGACCTTGTAAAATACTATGGAAAACACTGAAATTTTTGTGGTCACAAGAATGCTCTCAGTACTCTTTATGATGCAAGTTTTGACAGTCTTCATTTCAAGAATCTGAACAGAAAAATTGAGTGAGTTCTAAGGTTTTACTAATGTATTAGTCAGCCAAAAGGGTGTTGATGAAAAGTACTAAAAATCTGTGGGCTTAAGGTGGATTGCAGGGAAATATATCAAATGTAAGATAAGGACTATAGTTAGCAGTGACATTTTTTTTTCTGGTATATTGCTCCCAGCAGCTTTTATTTTTATTTTATTTTTTAATTTTACTTTAAAAGATGCTCAGATTACATAAATGTTACACAAAAATTACAAGGAT
Organism: Cabassous unicinctus; assembly: GCA_029593785.1. Taxonomy (NCBI): domain Eukaryota; kingdom Metazoa; phylum Chordata; class Mammalia; order Cingulata; family Chlamyphoridae; genus Cabassous; species Cabassous unicinctus. Next base: position 11,420 of record JAQZBX010036128.1, read on the forward strand.
TCCCTTGTTCCCCACTTCCCTCACCTCTCATAACATCCCACATAAACATTTTTCATTAGTGTGGCTCATCACCTGCAATGGATACACACATCCTGTGGCTTGGCCATAAAGCATGGACCATAGTTCACATTGTAGACCATGCTCTCTCCCACATGTTATATGGTGATGTGAAATGGCCTATATCTGTTGTTGTAATGTCACTCAGGATAATACCCTAGTTCCAAAAAAGCCCCTGTATTACAACTGTTTTTCCCTTCCCTGCCCCAAAAGTGTCCAGTAGCCACTGGCTCCACCTCACTGTTGTAATTTCTTCCATTACTTGAATAACAATATGTCTACAAGAGAATAAGAGTGAGTTCATTCTAGTCCATAGCTCTCCACCCAATTCTGAGGAGTTTGGGATGGTGATGTCCACTCCACCTTGAAGTGAGAAGGGGCTTATATCCCATGGATAAGATGGATGGGATTAACCTGCCTGCAGCTGCAGACTCTCTCCATTCCCTGGGATGGCTGTTGTCCATCATCATCCCTGCACCAGGTGATTTGGGTGAGTCCATTGAGCTGTAGAGTAGGAGTTGCAGCTCCACTAAGATTCCAGACACAGCTGCCACACAGGCAGGACAGAGGCTCTGATTTTTGGAAGTACACCTACAAACTCCCGCATCACATATAGGTTTGAATAGAAGGGGATGATGGACCACGTGCAGGAAGGACTTATTTGAGCCCAACTCTGTCACTCTCAGGAGCACAGATTCCAAAGTATAGCCCACTGATAAGGCATCAATCTCTGGAGCTACCCCCACTTATATAGGACCTGGGTGTCTCCAGAGCCCTCAGGAGCCCCTCTGTGTGGGGTGATATCCACTTTGGTGTTCCATGAGATCCTACTGAGGTGTGCATAAGTGTTACCTCTAAGGTGATCTCCTGACTCTCTTTGAAGTCTAAGCCACATGAACTCATTTGTCTTTACCTTTTCCCCCTTTTATTCAAGGTCTTTTTCCAATTGTTTGGCACTTGGTATTAATCCCTCATTGCCAGGGAGTCTCATCCCCGGGAGTCATGTCCCACGCTGGGGGGAAGGTAATGCATTCATACCCTGAGTTTGGCTTAGAGAGAGGCCACATTTTAACAACAAGGAGGCTCTTAGGGGCCAAAACTTAGGCACCCCATAACAGCAGGCTAAGTTTCAATTGCAAGAGCAAAGACTCATAAGCCTAGTCACCAATACCAAGAACCCTTTAGTGGACCATCCTCCTTTGCCAGACACTGCCCCTGCACTCAGGAGACAGTTGCTTCTCCTTTGGAGAATGTGGCAGAACTCTCCAGGCTGGGAATTCAGTATTCCCTCATTTATTGAGTGATTGTCCACCCACTATGACAATGCCCAACCAATTGATCATTTAGACAATTTTATATACATTTCATGTATATTCAGAAGAACATCCTCCCATGGATCCCCCATCCCAGATACCCAACACAAACGATCCTCTGCAGCCCCCATTGTAACCCTTCTGCGATCTAAACCTTCCTTGAAGATGAAGCCCATATAATAACCAAATACAATTAGTAGGAAAATGAAATGATTATGATAAGCTTCAATGCAAGAGATAAAATACATGGAAATAAACTAAAATTAAAGGATTAGGACATTAAAACATTGGGGAAAAATTTTTTAATTATTATTACTATTATTTTCCTTTTATCACTGCATTATTGGGTGTCCAGTCTGTATCGTGGCACCTTCCACCTCTCACTTACAAGTGTCTCACAAATTTTCATTTAATTTTCAAAGAAGTTTTAGGTCACAGCAAAGTCACACACAGAATACAAGAGACTCTCATATATCCAATCTCCACCCCCTTTCCTCACTGCATATTAAAACCTTTTTTATGTGGACGGTAGCATTGTTATAACTGGTATACAGATAGTGAAACATAGCTACTAAAAATTGTCAATGGTTTACAGTATAGTTTACAATATAGATGGTATGGTTTAATAATTTTTGATAATATTTACGATGTCCTGTGTCCATTACTGTAAGGTAATGAAAAACATTTCCCCTGACCACTAAATACCCCCTGTTTGATCTTTTCTGTTTCTTCCTCCCCATCACCCTGGGGCACATGGCACCCCACTGTCTTGACTCAATGGATGGCAAGATTCATAGTTACATGAAACAAGAGGTCTTGACAGATGGATTATCTGCCCCTGTTAGGATCCACCCTTGTTTGTAAGAGACACCCACATGTCTGTTTCTGGGTGATTCGGTCCTCCCAAGATGGGGTTCCATCTCCTTTCCACTCACCGTGTGCGCCTCCACTCCCCAATACAACACATTATGTCAGGAAGAACACTCACACACTCCCCTGAAGCCTACTCCAGGTGAGCCCCGTCTTGAATCCCCCCCCAACCTACACCCTAAACCAGTGACACTATCTTGTCATATTGCCATAAGAGCATTCCCACTCCTGCATTTTCAACATCATACCCACAAATCCCATGTTCACATAGTCCCTCTCACATTACTCCCCCCAATATCCTGGGTATTCTAAACTACCCTTCCTAATCTACTCACCTGCCAACCCTGCACCACCAAACCCAGTAATATCACTACCCACCTGTCCTATCCTTCAATATGCAACTATACTCTATTACTTTACCATAGATTATGTCCATATGGATGATGGTTCACAACCTTCTCTTCTCTTTCTCTCCCTTGTTAACCTATCTTTCAGACAATGGTTCTCAGAGGCTGCTCACTTTCCTCAATTCAAATCAGTGAGTTCATATAATGTTCATCCTTCAATGCCTGGCTTGCTTCACTCAACATAAGGTCTTCAAGATTCTTCCATGTTATTCTGTGTGCTAGCACTTTATTCTTTCTTATAGGTGAGTAATATTCCTTGTATGTATGTACCACACTTTGTTTATCCATTCATCTGCTAATGGGCACCAGGGCTGATTCCAAATTTTGGCAATTGTGAACAATGACGCTATGAACATTAGGGTGCATATATCTGTTTGTGTCTTTGCTTTCAATTCTTCTGGGTATATACCCAGCAGTGGAATTGCTGGATTATAAGGAAGATCTACAGTTAGTTTTCTGTGGAACCACCAAACTGTCCTCCACAGTGGCTGGATCATTCCAAAATCCTACCAGCAGTGGTTCAGAGTTCCTATTCCTCCATATTGTCTCCAACACTTATAGTCCGCTGTTTTTTTTAATAGCTGCCATAATGATGGCGTAAGATGGTATCTCATTGTAGTATGGATTTGCATTTCCCTAATAGCTGGTAATGTCAAGCATTTTTTCATGTGCTTTTTAGCCATTTGTATTTCTTCCTTGGAGAAGTGTCCTTTTAGGTCACTTGCCCATTTTTCAAATGGGTTGTTTGTCTTTTTATTTTCGAGGTGTAGGATTTCTTTATATATGCAATATATTAGGCTCCTATCAGATATATGGTTGCCAAATATTTTCTCCCATTGGGTAGGCTGTCTTTTTATTTTCTTAATAACATCCTTTGAGGTGCAGAAGTTTTTAATCCTGAGGAGATCCCATTTATCTATGTTTTCTTTTGCTGCTCATGATTTGGGTGTGAAGTTCATGAAACCATTTCCTATTACAAGGTCCTGTAGATGCTTCCCTACATTATTTTCCAAGGTCTTTATGGTTTTGGCTCTAATATTTAGGTCTTTGATCCATCTTGAGTTGATTTTTGTATAAGGTGTGACACGGTTTTCCTCTCTTATTATTTTGGATATGGACATCCTGTTCTCCAAGCACAACTTGTTGAAGAGGCCATTCTCTCCCAACTCAATGAGCTTGGTGGCCTTGTCGAATATCAGATAACTGTATATGCGAGGATCTATATCAGAACTCTCAGTTCAGTTTCATTGGTTAGTATGTCTATCCTTGTGCCAATACCATGCAGTTTTGAGCACTGTATCTTTGTAGTACGTTTTAAAGTCAGGTAATGTAATACCTAAAACTTCATTTTTTTTTCAATATGTCTTTGGCAATTCGGGGCTTTTACCTTTCCAAATATATTTTGTAGTTTTTCCATTTCCTTAAAATATACAGTGTCGATTTTTATTGGGATTGCATTAAATCTGTAGATTAATTTGGGTAGGACACACATCTTAATGATGTTTAGTCTTCCTATCCATGAACAGAGAACATTCTTCCATTTATTTAAGTCTTCTTTGATTTCCTTTAACAGTGTTGTGTTGTTTTCTGTATATAATTCCTTTACATCTTTAGTTAAATTCATTCCTAGGTATTTGTTTTAGTTACTATTGTAAATGGTATTTTTTTCTGGATTTCCTCCTCAAATTGCTCATTATTGGTGTACAGAAATGCTACTGATTTTTGAGCATTGATCTTATATCCTGCATCATTACTGAACTCCTTTATAAATTCTAGAAGTTTTGTTTCAGATTTCTCAGGGCTTTCTACATATAGGATCATGTTGACTGCAAATAATGAAATTTTTACTTCTTCTTTTCAATTTTGAATGCCTTTTATATCTTTTTCTTGCCTCAGTGCTCAAGCAAGTACTGCTAAGTCAATGTGAAACTGGAGTGGGGAAAGTGGGCATCCTTGTCTTGTTCCCAATCTCAGATGGAAGGCTTTTAGGATTTCACCATTGAAGATGATGTTAGCTTCGGGTTTTTCATATATACCCTTTATCATATTCAGAAAGTTTCCTTCTATTCCTATCTTTTATAGTGTTTTTATCAGGAAAGTGTGCTGTATTTTGTCAAATGCTTTTTCTGCATCTGTAGAGATGATCTTGTAAATTTTTTCTTTCAATCTGTTTATGTGGTGTATTACCTTGACTGATTTTCTTATATTGGACCATCCTTGCATGCCCAGGATGAAACCCACTAGGTCATGGTGTATAATCCTTTTGATATGTTGTTGAACACGATTAGCTAGTATTTTGTTGAGGATTTTAGCATCTAGGTTCATTAGAGAAATTGGTCTGTAATTTTCTTTTTTTGTGGAATCATTGTTTGGTTTTGGTGTTAGGGTAATGTTGGCATCCTAGAATGAGTTAGGCAATATTCCTTCTACTTCTATTTTTTGGAAGAGCTTAAGCAGGATTGGTGTTACCTCTTTCTAGAGTGTTTGGTAGAATTCAGCTGTGAAGGCATCCATTCCTGGCTCTTCTTAGTTGGGAGGATTTGATGACTGATTCTATCTCTTGTAATTGGACTGTTGAGTTCATCAATTTCTCTTTCATCAATGTAGGTTGTTTGTGAGTTTCTAGAAATTTGTCCATTTCCTCTAAATTATAATTCATGTTGGCATATAATTTTTCAAAGTATCCTCTTATGATACTCTTTATTTCGGTGGGGTCAGTAGTGATATCCCCTTGCTCATTATTTAGTTATGGTATCTGCATCTGTTCTCTCTTTTTCTTTGTTAGTCTGGCTAAGGGTTTGTCAATTTTATTGATCTTCTTGAAGAACCAGCTTTTTGTTTTGTTTATTTTTTCTAGTGTTTTTTTATTCTTTGTTTCATTTAGTTCTGCTCTAATCTTTGTTATTTCCTTCTTTGTGCTTCCTTCAGGTTTAGTGTGTTGATGTTTTTTCAATTACTCCAGGTGTGCAGTTAGGTCTTCAATTTTAGCTCTTTCTTCTTTTTTGATATATGTATTTATGGCTATGAGCTTCCCTTTCAGGACAGCTTTAGCTGCATCCCATAGGTTTTGATATGTTGTGTTGTCATTTTCATTAGTTTCAAGATAGTTATTGATTTCTTTTGAGATTTCCTCCTTGACCCACTGTTTGTCTAAGAGTGTGTTTTTTAACTTCCATATCTTTTCACCTAATCTGTTTCTCTGGCCCTTAGTGATTTCCAGTTTCATTCCATTTTGGTCAGAGAAATTACTTTGTATAATCTTAATCTTTCTGAATTCATTGAGAGTTTTTCTGTGGCCTAGAATGCTATCTATCTTGGCGTATGAGCCATGTGCACTCAAGAAGAATGTAAATCTTGCTGTATTTGGGTGTAGCGTTCTGCATTTGTCTATTAGGTCTATGTCCTCTAATGTATTCTTCAGAATCTTTGTTTCATTATTGATTCTCCATCTGGATGTTCTGTCTAATGGTGATAATGGTGTATTAAAGTCCCCTACTATAATTGTAGAGGCATTTATTTCTCCACTTAGTTTTCCAGAGATTGCTTCATGTATTTTGAGGCACCGTGATTAGGTGCATAAATGTTTATGATTGTTCTTTCTTCTTGATGATTACCCATTTTATGAATATATAGTATCCATCTTTGTCTCTTACAAAAGTTTTGCCTTTAAAGTCTATTTTGTTTGATATTAGAATAGCTACTCCTGCCCTTTTTTGGCTATTGTTTGCTTGTAAAATTGTTTTCTGGCCATTCAGTTTCGGCCTCCTTGAATCCCTGGGTTGAAGGTGGGTTTCTTGTAGACAGCATGTAGATGGATCATATTTCATTATCCATTCTGCCAATCTGTGTCTCTTGACTGGTGAATTTAATCCATTAACATTCAGTGTTATTACTTGCAATGAATTTCTTATTTCAGCCATATTTTCTTTGGGTTAATGTATGACATATGTTGTTTTTTTTCTCTTTTTGTCTTTTTAGCTGTTTTTAAGCTCTCCTCCAACTCTCTCTCCCTTGTTTTTCCTTTCAACTTGTAGAACTTTCTTTAGTATTTCTTGAAGTACAGGTTTCTTATTGGCATACTCTCTTAATTTCTGTTTATCTGTGAATATTTTGAACTCTCCAGCATTTTTGAATGCCAGTTTTGCTGGAAAGAGAATTTGTGGCTGGAAGTTTTATTCTTTTACTTCTTTGACTATGTCATACCACTGTTTTCTTTCATCCATGGTTTCAGATGAGAAATCAGCTCTTAATCTTACTGTGCTTTCCTTGTATGTGATGGTTCTCTTCTCTCTTGCTGCCTTGAGTATTTTTTCTTTGTCTTGAACTTTGGACATTTTGACAATTTTATGTCTTGGAGGTGTCCCGTTGTGGTTTATACTGTTTGGAGTGCACTGTTCTTCCTGGATCTGCACATCCATCTTTCTCAATAGGGTTGGGAAGTTTTCAGACATTATTTCCATCAACACTCCTTCTGTTCCCTTTCCCTTTTCTTCTCCTTCTGGGATACCTATAATGTGTATGTTTGTGCATTTTGTGTTGTTGGTTAAATCCCTGAGTCCCTGCTGGATTTTTTCTATCTCTTTTCTACCTGCTCTACTATCTGTTTGATTTCAGATGTATTGTCTTCCACAGCACTAATTCTTTCCTCTGTCTGTTCAAATCTGCTGTTATGTGAATCCTGCATCTTTTTTATTTCTTGGATTATGCCATTGATCACCATCATATCTGTTATCTTTTTATGTATGTTTACAGTTTCTTCAGTATGTTCTCCCAGTGTCTTCTTCATATCCTTCATCTCTTCCTTCACTTCATTAAGTTGGTGCATTATATTTGATTGGACAGCTTTGATTAGTTTTTTGATTCTACATCTCTTCCTGGTTTTTAGTTTGTACATTGGACTGGTCCATGTCTTCCTGTTTCTCAGTGTGGTTTGTAATTTTTGTTGCCCTCTAGTCAACATTTTATTTTGATGGGTTTTTTCAATAGATTAGCTTCTCTCTCTGCTCTAGAGTATTGTTTACCTGATGGTTCTGTGGGTGTGCTAATTTTTCTCTTTGACACTTTTTCTTCTTATTTTATTTCCTTTCTTCTTTCTATGTTCCCTTGAAGACAAAAGATTAGGGCTGGAGGAATTGAAAGATGTGAGAAAAGAAGAAGGATGATAGTAATATTTTTAAAAATTAGAAGGGGGCCATATAAGACTTAGTAAAATGAATATTTGACTCATGTAGGCAATGTAGAGTAATAGGTAAAAAAGTGGAGTACCTACAATTGACTGCGAAACCAAATAGAAGAAAGTATATATTATGATTTAGAAGACTAGAATGATGAAGAGAGAGAGAAACAGTAAAGAAAGGGCTGAAAGGAAAGAGTTAATATTAATAAAAAATGAAGAAAACAGAATAGATAGAATAAAAATTGTCACCCTTGAAGTTGTGGGCTAATGAAAAAACATGGTATGTAAGAACCACAAGAGAAAGCAGAAGGCAGAAATATGAAGGAAGGAAAAGAGATGGCATAAGAAGACAAAATCAATATTATCAGAGAATGTGAAATCACGGAAGAAGAAGCACAGCAAAGAAGACACAAGCTAGCAGCACCTAATTTAGAATAAATGAATAAAAAAAGAAAAGGGGGAGGAAAGAAGAAAGAAATGCAAGAGACAACAAATAAACAAAGAAAAACCAACCAACCACATAAGCAAGCAGTCAAATAAAGCTAAGGAAGAACAGTCTTCCTTCTTGGGCCCTTATGGAACGTCTCAGCCTGCTTGTGTTCATCAATCAATTGCCCTGCAAGTTTCTATCTGCACGTTTTGAGGCAGATTTTAGCTATTAAACTAAATTTAAATTTAAAAAGTTCTTTTTTTATTTTTTAAAGTTACTGTCTTTTTTTTTTTTTGGTGAAATAAGGGTCCCAAAAGAAATCCTCTTACAGACCACCCCCTTCACTGAGAGGACCCTAACTAAGCTCGTGGAAACTTGTCAAGCACTTCCCACTTCCCTGCCTCTCCAGGGGACCTGAAACTCTGATGCTTGTGAGTGCAGAATGATAAAATTAGCTGACTCCTCCCCCTCTGATTCCAAGCCTCAGTATCACAGGGCTGTTGGGTAAATCAGGCTTCCTCAGTAGATTCATGTCTCTCCTCAGCCTGGCACTACTTCAAGCTGGCTTTTCTGCTCCCCAAAGCTATGAGGTGGTCCAGGCAGCCAAATCCACAGAAAAGAAAACCCTCTCCATCTTCTGTCAGAACCCTCCTACTCTTGGAGAATGCTCCCTCTCACCCGGTTTGCCAGCGGGGATTGGGGCATAGCCCTGGACAGCTAGGCAAATCAACCTTCATCAGCAGATTTGCCATTCCCCTCAGCCTGGTGTCACTTTAAGCCAGATATTTTGCTCCTAAAGCTGCAAGGGGTTCCAGGCAGCCAAAGCCACAGAAAGGAAACCCTTCTTGAACCTCCACCAGAATCCTCCCACTCTCAAAGAACACTCCCACTCACTGGGTTGCTGGCAGTAGTCACGGCTCAAACCAGCCTTTTTCCCTGAGGGTGGGCTCAGTCATCTGTGTTAACCACCACAGGCAGGGGAGAAACTCACAAATCTCTCCCGAGCAATCCACTTTGCCTGGGCTCAGTCAATGCACCCCCAGCACAGACCCCTGGGCAGGACCCGATCCCCAATCAGCCATCCTCAGAAAGTGACTCAGTGAGTGCTCTCCTAAACTGACAGCATCTTCGGTAATAAGATTTTGACAATATTTTTTCATCATTTGTAACAAATGTCTCGCAACAAAGCAAATTTTGGTAGTGGGTTGGTGAATGGGACCCCTATATGATGTTATGCATGTTTGCTTTGTACATTCACAAATTTTACTATGCACTTATTGTTTATGTATATGCATATATAAATGATATAAAAATAATAACATTAGGGTGGGTTTGGGTGAAAAATACACCAAATGTAAGATACTTTTGTTGATAGTAATATTTTGAAAATGCTCTTTAGTCATTGGTTAAAAATGTTTCACAACAATGCAAATTACTGTTGATAGGGTGAGGTATGATATCCCTGTATGATGTTAAGTATGTTTGTTTTATATGTTTACAACTATTACTCTACACTTATTGTTTATTTATGTTTATGTATGTGTGATATAATTCAATAATTTTTTTAATTAAAAAAGTATGTGATCTAAAATGTAAACCATATTATAATTAACTGACAATGGTTAGTAACAATGTTTCAATTGTTGTATATCATTTGTAACAAATGTACCTTACACATGGAGAATATTATTAATAGAGGAAAGGGGAATACGGGGAGGATCTTGGGTATATGGGAATCTGCTATATTCTGTATGTGACTTTTCTGTAATCTAAAGCCCCTTTGAAGATAAAATAAAATAAAAAAAATAAGACACTGGGGAAATAAAAGTAACAAAATGCCACTGTACATACAAGACAACAGATTCTACAGTGATGAAAACCATGTCAAAATTTTTTTTTAATTTTATATTCATTAGTTTTTATTATTTCAAATATACTTTTAATTTTTTTGTATTTTATTTCTTATTTTTAAAACCATCATTATTATTTCATTTTCTTATTACTTTTATGTGGTTATTTTTCTGGCTCTATTTTTGAAGACATTTTGTACCACAGAAGTGTTACAAATGTGTCAGGGGAGGATCATATGTGTGGGCTGTCAATGATGGAAGATGTATGGGAGGAGGTTAACGTGGGGTAGACCTATAATTCATACCAGTGTGTTTAAGTGTTCATGGGGCATTGTCACGGTAGGTGGAGATTCACACAATAAACCTAAGAATATCAAATTCTATCTTGGGGAGCTCTGCCACATTGTCTAGTGGGACAGCAAGTATCCCCTGTGTACAGTCACAGTGACTAGTGAAGGAGGATGCACCATTGATGGGCCCTTGATATTGATGACTGTACTTATGAACCTTTACTTTTGTAATTGAAACTTTGTCTAGTATTAGAGTCTAGTATTAGAGGGTGCCTAAGCATTACCTCTTGAGATCCTCTTTGTTGCTCAAATGTGACCTCCCCTAAGCCAAACTCAGCATATAAATGTATGTGTTCCCCGACGTGAGACATGACTCTCAGGCATGAGTCTTCCTAGCACTGAGGGACCACTACCAAGCACCAACCAGAAATGCAACTGGAAAAAGACTTTGACCAAAAGTGGAAAAGGGTAAAGACATGAGTTTATATGGCTAAGAGATTTTAAAGTGAGTCAGGAGGTCATTCCAGAGGTTATGCTCATGCATGACTCACCAGGATCTCATTGACTGCCACAAAAAATATTTCCTCAAATCTTGGGGCTCCTGAGGGCTCTGGACACTCCAGACACTAGAGACAGGGCACACAGCTCAGGAGTTTGGTGCCCTGCCAGAGGGCACTACTTTAGAATTTATACTTCCCAGTGTGACACAGTTGGACTCAGTTGGGGTTTCCCTACACATGGCTGTTCTGCCCCTTGTTTTTGAACCCATAGTTAGTATTAGAGTTGATAGGTGTCTGTCTAAGAGACTTATCTTTGGGCTGCCCATGTACCAGTTAGTCTCTGAATCTTAAAAGAGTTGCAACACCTTCTCTCCAGTTCATTGGGCTCACCCAGGACAACTAACAAGGAGATAATGATGGACAATGATCATTCTAAGGAACAGAGAGAGCTTGCAACTGCAAGTAAGATTGTCCCATCCATCTGTCCCTTGGGATCTAAGGCCCTCCTCAATTAGGGGCAGAGTGGGCATCACCATCCCAGAATCCTCAGAATTGGGGAATGAAAGATGGACTAAAGTAAACTTACTGTTATTCCACAATAGAATTACGGTTATTCTAGCAATGGAAGAACTTTTGTCATTGGTGTGGAGGCAGTGGTCACTGGAGGTACTTCAGTGGAGAGGAGGGGAGGTAGAGGGAAAAATAAGTATAATTTGGGGGCATTTTTGGGACTTGGAAATTGTCCTGAATGGCATTGCAATGACAGATACAGGCCATTATATATCTTGTCATAACTTACAAAATTGTGCAAGAGAGAGTGTAAACTACATTGTAGACTACAATCCACAGTTAGTAGCAATGTTCCAAAATGTATTCAATTGTAACAATGTACCTTAGTAACAAAGATGCTGTTAATTTGTGAAAATTGGGAGGATTAGGGAGCAGGGAATATGGGAATCCCCTATATTTTTTATGTAACATTTATGTAATATAAGTACCTTTATAAAAAAATTTTAAAGCATATATTTTTTAAAAGTTAGTAAAAATTATAACAAGAAAATAAGTTAGTAGTAGTCTATTAAGTGATTTTCTAAAATTATTTTGGCACAGAAAATTTTCTTTGACTTGTGTGGTCAGTGATGTTCCTTTCATTAATTTTCTATTTTACTTGTCTTATGGCAAAAAATTCCTTACATTCCTGAAGTGTAAAAACAAACAAACAAAAAAAAAAATGAAAAAAATCACTGCTCCCAGGCACCGTATATTGACCTTGTGACAGGAATTCTCCTAAGTACTTCCTCAACCTTGTACTGAGCCTAGAGAACACCACAAAATCATATTTACTGTGTCCTCAGGTATTTTCTGAGCATGTGGCTTGCTCTAGGCATATATGTGGCTTGCAAAATTCCCTCAATACATGTAATCACTGAGTGGCAATTTTCCCAAAGAAAATCTCCTTAGTATATCCTCAAGGGCCAAGGTGATCCATGATACATCTCAACCATAATCTTTTGCTCCAGGAAAACATGATTGATTGTTCCCTTAGTGTTCTTATAATCAGGCCTGCAACTTGTAAGTCCATAATAAGTACTCAGATAGGGAAGATAGTGATGACATCTTTGGACTGTCCTTCAGGTAACCACCACATGGATTGTAATAGACATACATACACTGATTTACAAGTAACGTAGTCTCTGCTATTTCCAGAACCAGGGACACACACTGGAAGTCCTGACATGCATCTCAGGGACTTCAGTGTTGATCTGGAGAGAGTATGGAGGAAAGGTTAGTAAAAGAATTACAATGCATTCCAAGCCTTTATAAATTTCAATTTTTCTTGATTCAGCATTGTAACCGTTGGGGAATTTGATGTAATTATGAATTCCAAAAATATAATTGGATCATGCCTGTAATCTGATCTGTTAATCTGGGCATGATTGAATTATGATTAGGGCGTTGACTGGGCCATGTCAGTCAGTCGGGCGTTG
>JAQZBX010036129.1:0-24306 GCA_029593785.1 Cabassous unicinctus
ATGGCCTACATCCATCACTGCAACGCCACTCAGGACTACCCGCAAGTCCCCAAAAGCCCCTGTATTTCAACTGCCCCTCCTCTCCCTGCCCCAAAAACGTCCAGTGGCCACCAGTTCCACCTCAGTGTTACAATTTCTTCCAATGCTTGAATCATAATATGTCTACAACAGAACACCACCAAGTCCACTCTAGTCCACAACTCCTCCCCCAATCCTGAGGGGACTGGGATGGTGATGTCCACTCCACCTCCAAGTGAGAGAGGGCTTATATCCCGTATATACTGTGGATGGGTTTATCCTGCCTGCAGCTGCAGGCCCTCTCCATTCCCTGGGATGACCATTGCCCATCGTCGTCTCCTTGCCAGGCCACTTGGATGAGTCCATTGAGCTGTAGGGTAGGAGTTGCAGCTCCACCGAGATTCTAGGCACAGCTGGCACATAGGTAGGCCAGAGGCTTCAGTCTCTGGAAGTGCACCTAACAACTCCAGCATCACATATAGGTTTGAATAGAAGGGACTGATGGATCATGTGCAGGGAGGACTTATTTGAGTCCAACTCTGTCACTCTCATGAGCACAGATTCCACTGAAGAGCCCACTAATTAGGCATCAATCTCTGGGACTATCCCCACTTACATAGGACCTGGGGATTTCCAGAGCTCTCAGGGGTCCCTCTGTGTGGGGTGATATCCACTTTGGTGTTCTATGAGATCCTACTGAGGTGTGCGCAAGCATTACCTCTGGGATGACCTCCCGACTCTCTTTGAAGTCTCTTAGCCATGTGAACTCATTTTTCTTTACCTTCTCCCCCTTTTATTCAAGGTCTTTTTCCAATCGTCACATAATATTTTAAAAATTTTAGTAGAAGGGAGAATTTTCAAAAGCTCTGAGTATATAATTGTGGGTTAGAACTACTATGTCCTAACTTCATCCTGCTGCTGATTTACTGTGCGATTTCAGGTGACGCCCCCAAATTTTTGGTACTTTTATATGTATAAGCAAAGCTTAATTAATGCTTGTTTGTAAATCTTTATAACATTTCTGGGTTCAAGGTGTAAGTAATGCAAATACATCCTCCTCAGCTAAATACAAATATGCATTGCCAATTATATAGAAATACTAATAGAAACTAGAGAACTACTCCAGATGGAATATAGGAATCAATTCCTAAAATGCTATCTTGATTAATGTTTAGCCCAAAATACTAGGCTTATATAAATAAATTTAATTCCCAATCAGTGTATAGAATAAGACAGTGATTATTAACCATCTTGAATAGGAATATATCTATTTAGTGCTTTATACTTTCCAAAATCTCTTCATTTACATTATCTCAAATCTATCACATATCTCAGCATCACATAAATTAGCCCTTAAAATGTATCCTTCTTGGCAACCTAAATCGTCTCCATCGTTTCCTCAGCTTTTAAGACGGATTCCACAAGCCACAAGTGAAAATTCATCTCACAACTTTACAGGCTCAACCATATATACATTTGTGATGGAGATTTGTTTCTGAGAAATGTGTTTCCCTAATAGGAGGCAGGGGCAGGAAGGAAATCAAACCCTAAGGAAGTCCTGCATCAGATAGCAGGGGGCTATCTGGGTAACACTATGAAGAGGGACGGCAAAAGACTCCTGTCCAGTGCTGTCTGGACTTGAAGGAAAATCAGCCACATGTTTATTAGGCAGAAAACTTTTAAAACCAATCAAACATGCTCATTTGAATTTCATAAAAATACATTGGCAGCCCCTCACCCTTCTTACCATAAAGATAGACCAAAAGTTCCATCCAAAACTATATCACCTGTGGTGGATGTAAGGGGAAACCATGTCCTTCAAGGTAGATCACTGTTGTTAGCACCTGGTGGGGCAGCCAGAGATCATCACAGAAACAAATTCTTACCCAGTACAGTTGGTAGGTTTCGGTAACACTCACTGCAGGGTAGCTTGTTTCTTTGTTTTGATTTTTACATTAAGAGAAACTTGCTTTCCTCTCACATTCCTGAGCAGCAACCAGGGAATGCTCAAGGATCTCAAAATGAGGGATTATCTGAGAGACATAAAAATAATCCTTTTCCTTTCCCACCATTTCCTTCTTTTACTCAAACTATTTTGCTTCCTTTTTAAAAATTATTTTTATAATAGTAGTACCTGCACCATAAAGTTGTTGGAGTGCATGCATAGACACATGGAATTCACCTAGAACAGTAAAGGCCAAAAATGTTATGTAGTAATATTCTAATATTTAACATACAAACTAGCATTTCTGCCTGCAAATAGCCTGAAGCTGACCTCATACTCTCCCTGTGCCATCTTTTTCTTGTCAGCCACCCTCATCTCAGCAGATGGCATCACCCTCCATTTCATGGCCCTTGTCAGCCACTGGAGTCTCATTCCTTTATTACCCCCTTTCTCCCTCTCCCTATCAATTGTCGAATCCTATTGGGCATTCCTCATTCTCATCTCTGCCTATCCACTTAGACCGCCTTTCTCCTGAACTACCAAGGTTTCCTAACTGATCATCTAGCTGTTCCCTCCTCAAATAGTCACCAGGATACAGTCAGCAGTCACTCTAAAGGTCAAATCAGATCATGCCAAGTCCCTGCTTACAATTTTTACTGGCTTTTAATTGCCCTTGATATCAAGCTCCAAATGTATATCCATTTTATCATCTGAACTCCTTCTTTCTTTCCCCATGTTCCCCTCATCACCAAATCCCATGTTCCCCTCATCCCTTCATCCTCAAATACTATTGGATTTGCTCTATCCTGCTCTCCCTTCCTGGCCTTTGCATATAGCTCATCGCTCTTTCTAGTCCACGCTACTTGCTCTCCCCCTTTTCTCTGGCCAACTCCTTATTTCTTCAGAAATAAGCTTAGATGTCAAATCCTCACCCAAACTATCCCTAACTATTTTCCCTCAACCCCTGCCAATTCATAGGAGTGAACTGGATGTCACTCCTATGTTTTGCTCCACAGCTTTTTACCTAATAGTACTTTTCATATTATATCATTTTCCCATTTATTTTTCTTTTTCCCACACTAACTGTAAACTCCTTGAAGAAAGAGCCTGATGAATAACCATTTTATCATTGCATACCCAAGATTAGCACATTCATTTATTTATTCAGCAAATAATTATTGAACGCCTATTTTGGTCAAGAAGTGCATTTCACATCGGGAATAAAATTGATGACAATGTGTCCTATACTACAAAACTTTATTACTCTAGGCAAAATATTTAATTAAATAAGCAGTTTAAATGAAGTCCAATAAGTGTCTTGATAAGGGTAATAGAAGTTTCTATGGTCTCAGAGAGTCAGGCATTAACACCTGAAGGAGACCTGAAAGGTAAACAAGTTGTCCAGGAAAGGGTAGCAGGTGTAGAGTGTCAGGGAGGAGGCTCAGCATATGTGGATACTCCAGTGAGAAATACAATGAAAGGAAAGAGGCAGGTAGCAGTAGGCAAAATGGTCATAAAGGCATTATAATTTATACTAGAAAGTTTTTAATTTATTCAAGAGAAATGAGAAAATATCAAAGAGTATTTAATATTGGAATGACTTGTAGATCTCTGTTTAAGAAAGATGACTGGGGCAATTGTATAGAGAACTGATTGACTTGAGTCAGAATCGCACCTGGGGTGCCAGTTACCATACAGGCAAGAGGAATGGAGGCCTGGCCTAAGGCAGTGGCAATACGACAGGAGAGAAGTTAAGCAGACAGGACAAATAATTAGGAGGTGGGGAAAGAGAACTTGGTAATTGCAATAGGAAGGAATCAAAGAATGACAGAAATTTCTAGACTGGATGCGCTTTGGTAATGAATTCACTGAAATGAGGAATATTATAGAAAGCACAGAGAAATGATGATGGAATTCCAAATGTGAGGTATGCACCTATGCAATGTCCAGGAGAATGTATGCAGGAGAATATATGCAAGGGGCAGCTGTTATGGGGGCCTGTTGCTCAAGAAAAAATTCTTGACTGAGGATATTGATATATCTTTTTATTCATTCCACTGTACAGGTTTTCATCATTGGCTGCATATTAAAATCACTAGGGATCTTTTTTTTTTTAATGCTATTTCTGGGCCTCTTTCTCAAAGATTCTGATTTAATTGGTCTGGGGGTGGGTTCCAGGCATTAGAATTTGTTACAAGTAGAGCTGTTTTTCATCTACATAAAAAAAAAAAAATTAAAATCGAATATCCTTAGCATGGAATAAAAAAAAAAGACCATGCACAATTTGATGCAAGCCTTGTTTTCCAGCCTCTTCTCTTCCCTCTTCACACCTTCTCTACATTCTATATGCCAGCAACTCTGGCCTCCTTCTTTCCCAGATAAGCCAAGGAGTGACGTACCTCCATGCCTTTGCTTGTGTTCCTTCCTCTGCTGAAACCCCTTTCCTTACCATCTCTGCTGAATTCCTATTCACCCTTCAAGGTCCAACTCATATGTCACTTCCTCTCTGAAGCCGTACCCAACCCCCACCCAGGGCAGAACTAATCTCCCACACTTATCACATCATAATTATTTGATTGCATTATAACTGGATCATTAGAAAGACAGCATTGTGCATTCTTGGAAATGTCAATGAAAGAAAGAAAAATGAAGGGCATAATTACAAGGTTGTTTTCTTCACTTGGAAAAAAACCTTACATTTGCATAGCATTTTCATAGACATCGTCTTTAATCTCATAGCTACACTGTGGATTAGACAGAGTATTATTTCTCCCATCAATATTAGGGATCCTTATTTTTCTAAAACAATTTTTTAAAAAGACCTCTTTAAATAGATTTGTTATATTTATTTTTCCACTTATTTTATTACCATTCAAAACTTAAGTACTTGCTAGGAAATTATATTTTAAACACAATTTATAGAGGACTTTTAAAGTTGAAAAAACTTTGTTTAGACCCTGTGCTGAATCTTTTCTTCTTGTGCCTACAAATCAACTCTCTACCGTGCCCTACACTGCTCTTTAAAGGGAGAAGCTGCCCTGTATTGACAACATAAATGAGTATCCATACCCTTTGGCTTAGTCATGGAGGGCGGACAGGTGAATCATCAGGTGGATTGAAAAGTGTAAGGTAGTGTATGGTTTCCAAGGGTGACTGCCTCCTGTGACTGAAGGTCACTGGTCCCCTTCAAGGCAGACCTCACCCCTCCCTCACAACTCACTATGTGTCAGATGCTTTGCAAGGTGACTGCTCTTGCCCCTTGCCAGTTCAGGCCTTGGGGTGATATTGGAAGTGATTTTGGAGTCCTGGATCACTATGTTATCTCTTGTGATTCACCCAAGCCCTGGATATACCTTCTGATTAGTCCCTTTATTAAACTTTCTTTAAATTATCCTAATTTGAGTGTGCCATTTGCCATATTCTGGGACCCTGACTTATGTAACCCCAAACTTACACTGGCTTAAATCAATGATTTTTCAGAGAGAAGGCATGGCTGTCAATTTTAAATGGATGTGTAATGTTGATATATCATATACATTTGATAATCTTTAATTTTCTAAATTATGATGACTTAAGGTAAAAAAAAAATGGCATTGAACAGTCATGGAGAGTTTTATGGAATACATTTTAGATGATTAATAAAATCCTCTGAAATAATTGTTCTCTTATGTATTTATTAAACCCTAGTCTTGATTTTGGTGGAAAGAAACCTTCATGGACATTATATTCCATTGTAAGTTTTATGATATTTAGGAAGGTTTTACCTTTTAACTTCTGAATCCTTCTTAACAAATTTCAAAGGATTGGCTAAAGGATATCAATTGATGTTTAGAATTTTAATTGCTATTTAAAAAATTTTTCTCTTATCTTAAATATGCTATGCCATTTCCTAGAAACATTTATATCATACCGGCAAAAATTCATTCACTACTTCATTGATTCACTTATTCTTCAATAAATCTTTATTGAACCAGATACTGTACTAGGCATAAGAAAATACAGCAGTCAACTACAATAGACACTGTCCCTCCCAGTTCAGAAAGTATAATGTAATGGTTAAATATTGTGATATATTTTTAAGGCTCATCAAACAATTTTTGATAAAGAAATGTTACTTGTTATTTATATGCTGTAAATGAGGGCTTGTGAAAGGGATAATCAAAAGCCTATCAAAGGTATGTAATTGAACTTAAAAGTGGTTTCTTCAACCTACCTATAGAGCCTCCTTTTATATATAGATAACAGAAGCATATTTAAATAAAATCAATTATTCACTAAATTATTAATAAAAATTATTTTATTTTAAAAATTGAGTTAATTATTATGCTGAAATCTAACACTGAGTGGTTAAGAGCATAGGCTTTGGAATCAGGCAAGTCTGAGTTCAAATCCCAGGTCTACATCTGTGATCATTAGCAAGATAATAAGTCAACATCTCAAGTCTGTTTTCCCCTCTGTAAAATGGAGATACAAATATATTTTTCTCTAGGATATTTGGGGTATTGGGTAAGTTACTGCATATAAAATAGTCTGGGGATCAAGGGCAAAATAAACATTAGTATTATTATTAACAGGACTGAAAAAAGACTTTAAATAGGAAGTTAGTAATAACTGAAGGAAATTGGCATACTAAACAAAAGGATGCACCACGAAGATCAATTATAATATAACAATTATTCAGCTTTATTTGAATAACAAAAGGAGAAAAGATGAAAATGTTAAATATATGACACATTTCTGCATTTGAAACAGACATATAAGAGCACTTTTTTAAAGGATCTTGATTGGTTTACAAGTTCTCAGTTCAATTTAAAGAAACCAACATGGAAATTGTTTGCTTTAGAGGTATGATTTTAGTGAGGAAGACAATGCAGATGTCCAATCTGCCCATATTAAAAGAAGAGGTTTTAACACTGCATTGAATTGGCAAAGTAATTGGAATTTACATTTTTAAGTTAAAATTAAATGCTAATGTTTATACTTCTCCTTTTAAAAATTTCTCTTTAACTCATTGTGCCAATTAATCTCTCAAATACTATTCTCAATTTTGTTGGAATGGAAAATGTCCCCTGGACTATTTATTTGATCGTGATCATTTAGTACTTTATAAAACCATACCATTTGTCTACCAAATCCATTTCCTTTTTTTTTTTTTTTTTTTCCCGAGCACACAGCCATGCTGTATTTCTCAGGCTCCTTTGCACTTTGGTGTAGTCATAAGACTAGACCTTGCTAAGTCACCAACTGGATGCAGATGAAAATGAGACATTAGGAAACAGTGGAGTCACAGTATGGAAGAAGTCAGAATCACCAGATGGAGGAAAGCAACCCACTAACCAGAAATACTTTTCTTTTTTTATTCATTTATTAAGCAAATACTTTGTGAGAGCCCAC
Organism: Cabassous unicinctus; assembly: GCA_029593785.1. NCBI lineage: Eukaryota > Metazoa > Chordata > Mammalia > Cingulata > Chlamyphoridae > Cabassous > Cabassous unicinctus. Next base: position 7,358 of record JAQZBX010036129.1, read on the forward strand.
CTTGCAAGGGGCTGGGAATCTATTAATAAGCAAAATAGACAAGGTCCTCACATTCAGGGGTCCAGCTGTACAAGCCTCCATAGGCTTAATTGCCATAAAATCCCACTTCCCTCAAGGTGTCCCCAACCTACTACTCAGGGTTTTTCAGATCATCTGTGGTCATGACTACCAGTCATACTTACATTGTATTTCATGACCCAGTACTCTAGTGAAAGTTTTTCTACAAGCCCCAGGTAGGATGAGAAGGTTGTTCAACTGCCATGAAAGACATTTTTTTCAAAGCCTTCTTCAGAAATGACCAAGAAGGGTGAAGGTAATATAAGCTTGAATTCAAGAGCCTTGAAGAGACCTGGGGAGACGCTCTCAGGGAGGATCTGACACCCAGTCAAGGAGGATCCCCTGGCAACATTTGATGAGCAGTATTTCAGAATTGTGAAGGATCTGTCTCTGCTACTTGCCTCTCATTCTCCCCCTCTTTATATAGGTTTATTGTTGTTATCTTGTCCTTCTTTCACTATTGTTTTCAGTTTGTATGTGTGTGAGGAAGAGCAGATAACTTGTCTTTTCAGTTAATAGGGCTCTACATAAAAAAAGGCCTGCATCTGGACCTATGTGGATTATAAAATCTTGGAGTTCACACCCGATGCCATGATTGGATGAAACTTTTGGGTTTCTCAGAATAGAGCTGAGTGCATTTTGCACATGGAAGGAGCATTAATATTTATGAACAGGGAAGATTATTGTTCAGCAAATATTCACTTTCTCTCCAACACCCAATCTCCATGGGAGGAGTATAAATGTTCCTACCTTCGCAGTTGTACTTAGCTGTGTGGCTTTTTTGGCCAATAGGATGTTAGCTGACATCACTTGAACAGAAGCTAAAAATGTGCCTCAACTTGAATGAAAGCACTGTGACATCAGGGACTTTGTGTTTTGTTTTGTTTTTGTTTTGTTTTTCTTTTCTTTTTTTTTTAAAGATTTATTTATTTATTTATTTATCCCCCCCTTGCTGCTTGTGCTTGCTGTGTCCATTTGCTGTGTGTTCTTTCCGTGTCTGCCTATCTCCCCCTTGCTGTGAGGTCCTGCTGCATCAGCCCACTGCGCCGCGCGGGCCGGCCTGCTCTCACAAGGAGGCCCCGGGAAGCGAACCCGGGGCCTCCCACATGGTAAATGGGGGCTCTGTCGATTGAGCCACACCTGCTTCCCTTGTTTTTCTTTTTGACCACTATATTCTCAGCATATGATCGATGCCTGGCAAAAGGTTTGTTCATACAGCATTTGCTATGGAGTGAATGGAATAGCTGTTCTTCTTGCTGAAGTATCAATAGTCTTTTAGTAGTTCTCTCAGTGAAGACCAGTAAGTGGTAAATCCTCTTAGTCTTTATAAGTCTGTAAATCTTTATTATACCCTCACACTTGAAAGTTTAGCTGGATAGATAATTTTTGGTTGACAATTATTTCACCTCAATACTTTGGACATATTACTCCATTTTCTTCTGGCATCTCTTGTTGCTTTTAAGATTATACTTCTATTCTAATTATCTTCCTATTATAAATAATCTCCATCTCTTGATGTTTTTAAGTTTTTCTCTTTATTCTTAAGCTTTACAGTTTCATACAATGTATCTAAGCATTTAAAAATTGTCTTATAGGGGAGAGGGTATAGCTTAGTGGTTGAGTGTCTGCTTTGCATGTACAAGGTTCCAGGTTCATTCCCTGGTACCTCCTAAAATTTTTTAAATAAATAAATAAATTAATTAATTAATTTTAAAAATTTATCTTATATGTCAACTGGGGGTTTAAGGCTTTCTTTAATTATAGAAACTTCTCAGTCATTATCTCCTTGATTCTTTCTCCAGCTTTTCTCTGAATCTCTTATCAGACATAAAATTGACTATTTTATTATTTTTAAAACTTTACTTCATCATCAAAAATTAAAATAATATGCTCTAATATCTGATTTCACTTTGTTTAATGTGTTGTCTTTCATGGTGTTCTATTTTAGGTTGTCCTTTGAAATTTTACTTTGGAAGTCTTTTTGAGTGAAATTTTATTTTTCTCACTCAGTAGCCACTCTTACTTATGTGGTATTTAGGAAATCAAATACTCCAACTCAGAGTTAAATCTTATATTGGGCCCTTTGACTCCAGTCCTGGGGAATATCCTGATTGACAGGCTCAGTCACAAGCCAACATAGGCAGCTGTTGCTCCTTTTCTCAGCCACCAAGCAGTGATGCTAGCCCTAATCCCCTGCCTCAGACAGGAATATTCTCCATTAGATCACAACAGTTGAATGCCCAGACACTCCTTTCTGATTTTGGTCTACAAACTAAGTCCTCACTGATTACATTTCTTGTTCTCAGAGATGTTCCATCTTGTTTTTCATCTGGCCATTTCTTTTTTGGAAATATTTTGTCTCTCATTGATGTTTGGAGGGGTGTGTGTGTGTGTGTGTATGTGTGTGTGGTGTTTGGGGATTTGTTTTTTAATTATGAACTCACAAGTCTTCTCTGCACTAGAAATATCCTTGTATTCATTTTTATACTCAAGCCAAACCATGGTACTCTTCATTTCCCAAATGTCCTTCTCATTTTACTGTCTCGGTGTCCTTACTCTTCACTTTGCCAAATAGCACTTACCTCTTATTTCATGTTCAAGTTCTAATAATAGTTGCATACCCATCTCTAATGTCACTTTTTTCAGAAATTATTTCTTGTTCTTACCAATCAGAAGTATCGATTCTAGCTCTGACTTCATATGACACATTATCTCCCCTTCTCTTTGAGAACCCTTTCAATATTCTTTCAACAAACTTTTAGGGTTCTATCCTGTGCAGATGACTATGCTTGGTTCTAGAGCTAGCAGAAGGTGTAACTCATCACTTCATATCTTGTTTAGTCTATTTATGCACATGATTTATTTCCCCTATTGAAGTATAGGTTCCTTGAAGCCAAAAATTCTGTTCACTCTTTTTCCCCAATGACCTCTTGTGTGTCAAATTAATATTCACTGAATTGATACAAATTGAATAAAGGAATAAATTCATGAATAAATGAAATAGCATACTCTCACACTGATTAGATTATGATTACTAAGAGTGTTTGACCATGTCTTATACATTTTGGGTTCCCAGAGTCTAGAAAAGTGGTCCATTTATATAGCTAATGTTCAAAAGGTAATGAATTGTGGAGGGTGATAGTGATATTTTTATCTTAATTTAGTCCACTAAGGTGTACAGACACTCATTACAATGTAAAAATATTCTTTAAAATCATCTTATTATAAATAATCCATATTCACATTTATAGATTAGAAACCATTTTTCTGTCTGTTCCTCTCAATACTGAACTAGAATAATTTTCTTTCATTTAGTAATTTTTGTTTTATAAGAATTCCTTCAGGGTTTTAATTAGACTTTTTTCCCTCATTGTACTAAATTGTTTCTTATTTTATCTTTGCCTCTATGTAAAGTACTCTTAATAATCATCTAAAGATTCAATTACTATTTTCCTTTTTCTAATTAGATTTACCCAATTCTTATGAAATAAATTCATATGCCTTTCTTTTAAATTCTCATATTTCTTATTTTAATGTTTCTCATGTATTTTCTCCTCATTTTTACTCTAGCCATGAAATTAAATGGAAAAGTTGTTGGTAGTTTTAAACAAGACCTGCTTAAATCCCATATAAATAGTTTTCAATGGGAATCATATTTCTTTTAAAGACACCTAAGTGTATTTTATTTCTCATATTATCACATTTTTAAAAATGATTTTATATTTAGTGTTCTTGATTTCTTCACAATATCTACAGATCTCAAAAGTTACAAATATAAAGCAATATGAAGAATTCCCAGAAAGTCTCAGTATTCAACACTGTTGATTAAATACTTTTCAGAAGATAGGTGAGGAGAATATGCGGGTAAGATAATTGAATACAGTCATCTTAATCTCAATAACACGCTGTTTCCAACCTCATTGCCTTTTATTCTTGCAGCTTCCTTGACATCAAAGCACTTACCATTTGTTCAGTCAAAATTTAATAAAAGGAGAAAACTGCTATGTATTTTACCAAATGTTTACTGTGTGCATTTCTCATTTGCCAATGTTTTGATTGGCAGCTTTATATGACCCTGGATTTTAATTTTATATGAAATTGGGTGGGAAGTATATTTTAGAAATGATAATCAAAAATGACTGCAGTTCCTCTGTGTGTGTTTTTCTAAGGAAGCTTTTGTTTCTTCAAGTTGAATTCAGTAGCCCTGATATACAATGAAAAGGATATGCCTTAACAGGCTGTAAAAACTTTTGCTACTTGTAGAAATAAGTAAACAATTGCAAACCTTTCTAAAAATGACTTTGACTCAAGTATTTTGGTACATATTTGTTAAATTTTTATAGTTTTCCTAAAATCTCCTGGCTTTCTGTTTTGGTGGTTTTTCCCATTGAAAATGTATTGAATATGTTTTGACTAGACAGATTTTAGAGCTATGGGAGCAATGTTCCTAAAATAAACATTGAGTTATTTTCATGATTTACATTTGATTGTCACCCTCAGGACTTTTGTTTCTTTGTTCTCCAGATTCTGGCTTCTTCAAGTATGGTCCGTGGACCAGTGAATTTGCATCACTGGGCAGCTTGTTATAAATGCAGATTCTCAGTCCTCACCACAGATTTACTGAATAAAATCTGCATTTTAACAGAATCCTCAAGCAATTCATCTGCCTTTTATATTTTTAGAAACTGCTTTAAATAAATCTGTTATCCATTTTAATACCATCCCCATACTCTTATCAGCTGGTTTTAAAATGCATCTCATGCCCTTGTCCTAGTCCCCTGAATCTTGAAATACACTTTTTATTCTTCCAATGTACTAAAGAGCTATCATTAGTGTGGAAGAGGATAAGCGGAGGGTGGAAGAAGAGAGACACGTGCAATGCTCTCTAAGGAGGGGTAAGCAGTATAAAGAAAATACAATAATTCTTCTGTTGACAGAATGATAGGGAGAATATCCTGAATTTCTAGCTAACATAAAGGTATTTTCTGTAGCACCAGCTATTTGATGGAAAGATTTCCAAAATGTATCACAATTCCTAATCTCTGAAAATAGGGTACACTGAACATAACCTTTCCTTGATAAATATTGGTGATTATTATGAACTTCCTTAATAGAGATGTGCCAGACACAAGAATGAGCTGAAAGGTTAGTGAATTATGCAGACCTTATTAAGTCCTATATGACTTTCCACAGACTATTATGTTGTTTTAATTAATTATTTCTTAATTCAATTAATTTATTTCTCCTTCCTCATAATAATGGCACTTTCTGATGCCATTAATGGTGTCACCATTCCCCATGGGGGTCCTTCTCACTGCTGTTGCTACTTCTACTATAATATGATTCTACTCCCCATCACTCTGCACCACATCCAGGCAGGTAGCTCTTTCTTGTTTCTTGTTTTTGCTTATGTTTAGTAGTTTTCCCTGCCTTGTTTATTCTCTTTTTTCCTGTACATCTTATCCCATCTGACAGTCTTAGTCTTTTAAATTGCAATATTAATTCAATTTATATTTAAAATAAGTAATGATACATTTGTGTTTATATTTAATATCTACCTATTTGTTTTCTATTGAACTACCCCTACCTATTTTATGATACTTTCTTTTTTCTTGTCTCCTTTTGTACTAATAAAATTGTTTTCTTCCCCCTTCCTGGGAACTTGCTATTTTTAAATTATTTTTTATATTATTTTAGTGCTTACCTGGATGTAGCATGCATCCTTGATTTATCACAGTCTAATAAAAATTACTACCACTTTCCCAATAATGCTAAAACTTTAGAACACTTTAACACCATTTACTTTTCTCAATTTTTAATGTAATTATTGACATGTATTCTAATTCTACATATATTTAAAATATTCATACATTATTATCATTGTTTTGTATGGTCAATACCCACTCAATATCCATTTATATTTACCCACATATTTATCCATTTTCCTGCTCTCCATTTCTTTGAGCAACTTCATATTTCCCATTAGAATCATATTTTCAAGTTCTAAAGTCCTCCTTGTTTGTATTAGTGAAGACCTGTTGGCAATGAGTTCTCTCAGCTTTGTTTATCTGAAAAATACCTATTTTTATTGTGTTTTTGAAGATATTTTTGCTGGATATGCACATCTAGGTTGACAGTTATTTTCTTGCAACACTTTATGATGCCATTCCATTGTCATTTGCTTTCATCATTTCTGTTGATAAGTCAGCTGTTCATTTCATTATTACTCCATTGAAGGTAAAATCTCTTTTTTCTCTGGTCAATTTTAATATTTTCTCTTTGTCTTTGGATTTCAACTCTGTAATTCTAACGTGCATAGGTGTGTGTGTGTGTGTGTGTGCATGTGTGTGTGTTTATATTTAACCTGCTTGGGTTTGTAGAATTTGTTGACTATGAGTTGATGTCTTTGTCAGTTTTGGAAAACTCTTAGCCATTATCTCTTCAAATATTGCTCCTGCTGTTTCTTTCCACATATTTCTGGGGTTCCAACTATACATACATAAGACATTTTCATCTTGTCCTACCTGCCAAAAAAAAAATGCCAGAAGGAACATCTACTCCTGAGTGAGTTAAAGTTGTCTGCAGCAGACTTGTGCTGTTACCAACACCAATTGGGAAATTTAGTTACAATTTAGAAATAATTGATTTGAAGGCATCAATGCTGCTCAGGCAATGAAACTGGAGGATTTAAGTTGAGAGAAGAGAACCTTGGAGAAATGACATCTGCATCTATTTTACCTGGTAGATTCTGATTCTTGATGAAGACGAATGGCTGAGAATTTGGAGATAAAAGTTAATGCTTTTCACATATTATACAAATTGTGAAGTCTAAGGAAGAGAAAAGTTAATTTTATTTCTAGGAGCATAGTCATATTGAAAACCTAGGCTTCTTCTCTCTTGTGGCACATGGGGGAGTACAAATAACACTGACTTTAAATTTTAAAAAGTCCACATTTGAAACCTGGCTCCATTCCTAACAAGTGTATAACTTAAAGTACATTACATAATCTCTTTGAAAATGTTTATACATATCTACAATGGGGATGACAATTGTGCCAAATGTTTCAGATTGCAGTGGTGATAAAAAAAAAACAACAACTGAAAAAAATGTGTTTGGCACAAAGTAGCTGGCTCAAAATGACAACTATTCTTGGAGAAGAATGCTGAAATTTTAATGGTTAACCTTGATATAATTTCTGAATTCAAGCATGGTGCTTTAAAATGATACAATTCTTTGTAGTGAATCATAAACTTCTGACTGAAATCCTGCAGTAATGATTCATGTGTAAATTATATGGACAAACTTGTAAGCTCTCCATCTCTCATCCTTCTACATAGGTGTGATTCTGTTGGAATGCAAGTTTCAGACATGTCTTTGTTCTCATTTTACCTAACCATCTATTCTTGGTCTCATTCTACTCATGTTGGAAACCCTAAGACAAACAGCTCTATTTGAAGGAAAGACAATTGGTTTCCATAGGCTTGTGCATTATATATTGACTGTAACTTGTAATGTTTGGTATGTTTTGTTCTGGTATTTATTAGCAGTTACTGTGTGCCCTGTATTTTTCCAATTATTTTAATTGTATTAATATCTTGAATCTACACAACAAATCTATAAGGTAGATATTATTGTTATCCTCATTTTGTAGGTTTGAAAACTAAGGTAGAGATTTTAAATAAGTTTTACAACATTTCACAGCTGGGAAATGGTAGAATCAGGATATCAACCCTGAATGTATGTAATAATGCTGCTCATAATTACTATATTTTTTAGTAATGGCCTGTACATTAGTTTTGGAATCTTGGCTAGTTAAAATCATTAAAACATCAAGGGCAGGGAAAGAAACATGTGTAGATTTTGTCCCCAAACCTGAGAAATCCATTGTATTGTTATACAGACTGAATTTAATTAAAATCCCATGAGAAAAACCATGCTATTCTTTAAAAAAATTTTTGAGACTAATTTCGATGCCATATAAGTAAATCTACCCCCTACTGTACATAAAAATATCCACTGGAGAAGTTTCTTCATAATTTAATATTTTAAAAGTTCTCATAGAATATCAGCTCCATATTCAATAGTCTTCTATTTCTATTCTGAAATGTTGACCTGGATCTCTTCCTTCCATGGCAAATAAAGAAAATGTATTATAATAATAAGATTGCAACACCTTGAAACCATGCAATTCTAATTCACTCACTTATGTACACTGTAACCTCATAGTAGTTGGGAATCTTTCCCTTGCATTTCTGCTATGTCCATGATTCATTCGATTGAAAAATCTCACAGAAAATGTGAAAAGGTTTATTAACAGTGTGTTTGTTCTTTTAAAAAAATACAGTAACATACAAATTTTGTGAAATAAGACCTGGGCCACATAAAATGGCAATTGCCATTTTCTGATATTGCCAGCAACAGTTCTGTAGTATCCTAGATGTTTGAGCAAGACAGGTGGTCTATATATTCCTATATATTCCTGATGCAGTTCCAATCTCATATTTTTCACCTTAACCTCTAATAGAAAAGTTATCACGGCCCAGGTAAAACCAACTTGGAATCAAAACCAGCTCACACTTCGGGAAGTTTTTTAGAAGATAAAGGTTTAGAACACAAAAACCTTATCTGATGGACTTCCCCAAATGCTAGCTATTAGATATGTTATGTGCAAATAGATGAAACTCTTGAGAAGAGTATAAATGGAATCCACGGTCTATTTCAATATATCTGTGGTAAGAAGAAAACACATTATATTTGTAGCATTCAGTGTTAACTAATAGCGTTCTTTATACAAATGCGCTCTTCTTTCACTGGCACATTTGGGTAACAGCCATTACCATCAACTGGTTTCAGGAACCTCAAATATGTGAAATGTGAAGAATAAAAAATCTGGCCACTTTTTCCAGACTCAGGTTTTAAGTGTGTAAACTTAATCCTGGTGTTCTTTGGGTTCTCCTCCTTCTGCCAGTCACAATTTCTAATTAGCTTTCCCAATGGAGGAAGATGGATTATATTTTAATATCTAGAGACTAAAATTAGTTTATATTTTAGCAAGTTAGCACTTCTTAGCAGTTGATTTACTCTTGAAGCTGCAAAATCTGTGAGCTTGCAATTAATCATACGTTGGTCATTTTCTTTCAAAAATGTTCAGTTTTGCTGTCTGTATCATAATAGGGGAAAACATGTAATTTATGCAGTTTAGAAATTATAGCCCTGTGTTTAACTATGTCATAATATATTTTCTCACCCGCTCATTGTTCTTAACACTATAAAAGAATGTCATTTCACTGGGATTTATTTAAGCAAAACCTTTAAAGTGAGATCCTTGGCAAAACAGAAACCTCTTGGAATAATGCTTTATTTTTCTTTAAATGGGTGCTTTTAGGATTTGTTTTGACCATTATTGATTTTGTGGTAATTTTTAAAAATATTTTTAAAAAGAGGAACACATTCCTGGCTTCTTTCTTGCAACAAGAATGCTTTATCTCTTTAAAATTGTCTTTAATATTCTCATGTGCATAACACATGTAAAAGTATTCTGTTAATATGCGCAGAATACACAAAACAACTCCCTAGTGGCAATGTGATAATTTAAAGGCACTATAAATTCAAAGCAATAGATATCTTTTAATTCACTGAATTTTTTAAAAACAGGCACTTATTTGAAAATCAAAAACAGTACATATTTTAAGCAGTTTCCCTAACTAACCTCTGCCAGAAAATTAACCCAAAAACTGTTTGACATCCTTGAATATCACAATGCTTCCAGCATACTGATCACTCACTGTGCTCTGAGACAAATCAATTAGCCTGCCAATTGTGTTCATTAGAATTCATTCATATCTCCCTCAAAAGTTAATTAAAAGTAAGAGAGAGAAAGAAATCATCTCTAACATTCTTATTAAGTCTAAATCACCAAAGTAATTTCAAACCTAAATCAACAATCACTACTAAAACTCTCCTCCCCTCCAAATTATAGTATACCTGAAAATAAGATAAGGCAAATGTGAACCTAAAAGTTTTTATATAAGATTTCCAAATTAAGGTACTTATTCAGCAAACATTTTGGTTTGGAAATAGTAACTCAGATAAAGGTGTCTTTTTGTGGCTAAACCTCTGAATTTTATCATCATAGGTGAATGTTGACACTAGTGCTATACCTCATTTTCAAGAAACTTGCCTTAAAATAACATTTTAAAATGAATAACTACACAGAATAACCAGTAGAACATGGCATTCTATGCCAAATGAAATTATCTCAATATTTCTATATATTACTATAGATTTCTCATATATATATATATGAGAACTGTTTCATGTAGAAACCAGCTGCCAAAACAGAAACAAGGCAGCAAGTCGTGGCTTTCTGATTCCTAAAAGGGACTCTATTCCCCAATATCTAAATGCCTCTGGTAGAGCTCTTGAAAGAAAAAAGTGTTTGGACATTCAATGTTCTGATTCTAACATGAGGCTCTCCTCCAGCCTATTTCTTCCATATTGGATATGGTATCATTCCCTTTTGTTTCTGGAGGTCCAAAATGAGCGCCCAAGTGAGGGTAGAAGAATCTTCCTGACAAGCCACAGAAAGCTTTAGACTAATTTCATATTCAGTTCTTGGCACTGAGGTCTGGGTGGAGGTGGGCAGGTCCACCCTGCCTTTCAGTCTCATTAATCATTTGGCTTTCCCTGGCTGCTCACAGCATCTTCTGGAGGAACCCTTCTCTTTATTCATTCAGACAACCCTTTGGATTAAACAGAGCCAGCTAAATGTCAAAGCAAATCTGAGTCTTGATGCAGATAATCATTTCAATAATATTTCTCCATTTGTGCCCAAACACCAAGGGAATAAAGCTTTTCTGCTGTCAGGTACTGTAAGACTGCAGTTGGTGTAAATGCTTGACACTGAGCCAGATGGCTTAGCCGTGCCTCAAACATATGTTCAACAAGCAGGCTTGCACACATTGGAATTTTATTATTTTGAACTGGTGAGGCTTGCATATTTATTTACTTGACCCTCTTTGGTGTCACGTTGGTATTAAAACAATCAGTTATAAAGCTTCTCCAAGCAATAGAGCAGGGCTAGTTTATAAACTACTTGTCAGTTTCATATCACCACCTGCAGAGAGGTATTCCTCATCTCATGGCCTCCCCTTGATAATTTAAAGAAAAAAGGTGGCTAAGCGCATGTGGCTGAGGGAGGCAGAAAATGGGAATTGAAGGATAGAATGCTGGCCTACCCCAGAGATAAAGATGAATGTGCCCTTTTCTAACCAACTTTTCATATGACCCAGGGACAAGTAATTTTCTTGTCTGAGCTTTAAGGAAATCACTTATTAAAATACAATGCTACATAAACCTTCAAAATATCAGCCGTAAATCTCTACATAGGGGTACACACATACCTGCACACTCTCACATATATGTTTGTGTCTTTCTCTGTGTGTTAAAAGTGAAAATTCATGCTAATGGTTTTGTCAAAGAAGAATTTGTGATTATTAAAAATATTCATCATGCTGCTACTATATTACTCAAAATAAAGTGTAAGTGGTTTTACTTCTTAGTGGTAAATGTATTTATAGAAAAGTGCATTTTCATATTACTTAATAGGTCCAAGTTCAGTGTTAAAAATGGCCAGAGAATAGGTATCAAAATGACAAGCATTGCAACTATAACATGTGACGTTCTGCATATAGATTCTGTACCATGGAGATGATTTTTTTTACCTGTAATATCATGACATCTTAGTGATTAAGAAGTTCATTAAATTCAACATTTCAATTATAGAAAAAAATTTAGGACCAGAGAATTTTATTGACACCCAATAAGTTTTATTGATGTCCACAATCACATAACTAGATACTGGATAGGTATCCTGGATGGGTATGTATGCATGCACCCATCAGAAAAAGAACCTGTCTCCCAGGCTACTCTGCACCACCCCACATTTTCTGTGTTATATACATTTGCTCTTCTACAACACTAAAATTTGCCCAATATCCAGTTATATTATAGGTGGCCTACCAGGAGATAAGAATCGACCTGAGATAAAATGCACTTAAAGCAGTGGTTCGCAACCTATCAAAACCAACAGACTCCATTCTATAACAAAAATATATACAAGTGATGCCCCTTTTACTTTCCTGAACTAAAATTCGTAATTACTTATACAGGTAATTTTAAAAAATCAATTCAATGCATTATCATAAATTTTTTAATATACTTTTTATTTTTTTAAAAAAAGATACTTAGATTACATAAATGTTACATAAAAATTATAAGAGATTCCCATATGCCCCACTCCCTCCCCCTCCATATTATCCCACATTAACAACATCTTTCATTAGTGAGGTACATTTGTTACAATTGATGAACACATTTTGGAGCATTGCCACCAAGCATGGATTACAGTTTACATTGCAGTTTACATTCTTGCCCATACAATTTTGTAAGTTATGACAAGATATATAATGGCTTGTATATGTCATTGCAATGTCATTCAGGACAATTCCCAAGTCCCAAAAATGCCCGCATATTACACCTGTTTTTCCCTCTCCCTCCCCTCAGAACCTCCAGTGGCCACTGCCTCCACATCAAAGATAAAAGTCCTTCCATTGTTAGACTCACAATAAGTCTATAGTAGAACACCAGCGAGTCTACTCTAGTCCATCATTCATTACCCAATCCTGAGGATTCTGGGATGGTGATGCCCATTCCACCTCTAATTGGGAGGGGGCTTAGATCTCATGGGGCAGATGGATAGGACTATCTTGTTTGCAATTGTAGACTCTCTCTGTTCCTTGGGACAGTCATTGTCCATCATCATTCTTTGTTAGTTGTCCTGGATGAGTGCAATGAACTGGTGTTGCAACTCCATTAGATGCATTATAAATTTTGAAAAGGAGAAAAAAAGGCAAGTAATTTAAAGGCTTTACTGTATGTTAACACACTTGGGCACAATTATACTAGATAATTTTAGGAAGTAATCGGATGCTTGCCCCTTTAAGAAGAATCTCCATGAACATGCATCTACAAAAGGTAGGGGTGTTTTATCAGTTACTCAAACACCATGAAGGACAATACTTATGATTGGCAAGATTTTCCAAAATGCTGAGCAGAATCTTGGCAAAGTTTCAAACCCAATAACTAGCATTGAAATTTTATTATTTTAATTACTTTTGTATATGTTTGTTGCATTTTTTGAAAATTTGGCATATATTAAACCCATGCAATAATAGTTTCAATATCTTAACTGAGATAGGTTCTAGGCTCAGATAATTGCCAACAGGAAGTCCAACCCCCTGAATGTATGTCTGAAGGAACATTTAAAAGTCATGCAGTGTGTGAATATTGTCGCTGTCCTGATTTTGTGATGAACAGGGTAAGCTAAACATTCGCTATATTAGAAACCATGCATGTGTCCCCAAACCTAGTTTTCCTCCCTAGGTCTGGTTTTTAGAATGCTGGTGATAAACCAAGCCTAATTTATTATATGACCATCCTGTATGGGAAATGACTGTAACTCTGGGCATCTTTGGTCAATCTTAAGAGATATAGCAGGGGGCGGATGTGGCTGAAATGGTTGGGTGTCCGTTTCCTATATGGAGGGACCTGGGTTTGATCCCTGGGACCTCCCGGTAAAATAAAGAAAAATATAGAAGGTGCGTGGGTGCGCCATCAGGCCCTGCAAGCGGGTGAGCCCCCAGGCCCCACCGAACCAAGCAGCAAGATGATGACATAACAGGACAGAGACGCAGGTGAGAGCCAAGACGAGACACACAGAAAAAACAGGAACTGAGGTGGCGCAGGTGGCAGAATGCCTCTCTCCCACATGGGAGGTTCCCAGGATCGAATCCAGGTGAAGACAGGAGGAGAAGGATAAGAGGAGAGGGCAGGAAACAGACACAGAGAATTGCCCAATGAATGGACACAAAAACAGCAAAAACAGGGAGTGGGGGAGGGGGGTTTAAATGGATAAAAAGTAAATATATAAAAATAAGAATAATAAATGTAAAAACAAACTTTTAAAAATGTTAAGTGCTGGGATTACAAAGATTAAAATGGGAGTCAGTCTCCAAGGACTCATGATATTTTGGGAGGACACACTCAAATAACATGATACTAGATAGACTGTGATAAGAATCTAGTGTTTGAAATCATCCCTGAAATTGACATAATGCTTTTCTTTTTTTGTTTGTTTATTTTTTAAGATATCTTTTATCATGTCCTTTTGCTCCCTCTTTTATTTTTATAGAAAAAAAAAAAGTCATGTAGTATTGAAGACTGTTCTTAAATGTAGGGTCTGTCCTGTGTAGTACAGATGTCTAGCATCCTGCCTCCTGTACAGTAAATGTCACCCATACCTCTCAGTAATTGCAACAGCCAATAATATGCCCGCTAATGTCCCAATGCCCCAGATTAGAACCCTTATCATAGAATATTGGATGTATGCTTTCTTTAGAATAAGAATCCAGGTAACCTGTATCAAAACCATAAAAAGTTTAGATAAATATGAAGAATATACTAATTTAAGATGAATTCTTAAATGTAAACAGTATACACGCCTGTATTTACATGCTTTATGCATCTGTAGAAGGGAATTTCATTTATAATTATAAACTTTAGATTATATGTCGTAGTAAACTGGGAACAGAACATACTTTTCAAAATGAGAAACCCTAAACTAGCATTAATATGAAATAAGTTTTAATTTAAAATGTAACTCATGTTAAATTTAATATTTGTTTATGATATTTAATATTAAAACATTACATTTTTTGCAGTAGTAACACATTTTTCTTATATAGATGTCAGTATTGAATAAATGTTGTTTATTATTCATAATATAGAATTTACAAAATGTTTTTGTGTCAGCTTAGGGAAACAGTAAAACTACGTTTGGAAATAAAAGTTAACATATCGTCAAGTATATCTTGTATTAGTCATCCTACATATTTATATCTTTATACTTGCTTATGATTCACAGAAATCAAATTAAATAATTCTGGACCTTCTTAGTTCATAATTGACCATGATTCAAGATTTCCTGTTTTATGTGGTCAATTTCTATTAGGGACTTTTAATTATCTCAATATACCTGTTGTCAAAACTTGTCACACAAATCCTAAGAGAATTTCTCATCATATATGTGTAATTCTTATACATCACAAAGCATAATATAAATTATTTTTTCATTTTCTTTTGTGGGTTATTTAACTTTCAGTTGAAACATCCTTCCACAAAAGAACATAAAGACATCATGGGCCTCTTATTCTCTTCTCTGTCATAGGTTTACTGTGTGTGAAAGTTCTTCACCATGTCCAAGAGACAAATAGACACAATTGAAGAACAATAGCCCATTCCAATATCAAGAAAATTCTATATGGAAATGTACAGTATATCTTTCTCCTTTTAAAATCATTACATGTCACGTGATCAGTTCAAGGACTCCAAAACACAATGAAAAACTACAAAACATCAGTGCATTCATAGCACAGCCTTATGCTAACACTTCAGCAAGCCATTTGCTAACTAAAGTTAACAATGAAATCACTGTGGCATGCACTAGAACAACTTTGTTAAGACATCGTTCATCCCCTATAGTAGTGCAGAATAGATTATTCCCTTTCTGGGTTATTTTGCTAATAATATGCCCAATCCTAGAAATCAAACTTGTTTCTCTCAAATACCTGGCTTAAGAAAAGAGTAGCTCATTTGTAGTGGGAGAAAGAAATAATTAAATTCAACAGACTTTGTTGCCAGGGCAGCAGCAGTTTAATAAGAACTGCACTATTAAGCCTGTCTATTTTGTTCTTCACATCATGGCTGGGTAAAAGAAATTGTGGGAATGGAAAATGACAGAGACAAGTGCCTTTTCTGTTGTTTCCTAGTCTCAGTCCTCTCCTTCATTCTCCCAACCAAGATGGCAGGATGAACAGCCAAACCCAAAGAGCAGAGAGAAGAGATCACTGGAATGTGAACACCCATGTAGACACACAGCACTGTTACCTGGTTGATGCAGTCCTGGCTTTAATATTAGAGAAATCAATGGTGATAATATTTTATGTAACTAAAGGGCCAGAAACATATAGATGAGATCTTAGAAAGCATGCTATTCATTCAGAGATCTGAATATATAGATTATGGGTCAGCAAGTCTGAGTGGGACTGAAACTGCTTTTCTAACAAGTTCCCAGGTTTTGCTAATGCTACTGATCTGTGGACCAACCAATATGTAGCATTGCTTTAGAGAGCCTTGGAAACCTAAGACCTTTTAGGATTGGGAGGCTGATGAGAAAATGTAGCATTGTAACGTATATGAAAAGACAAATTCAAGAATGGAATGTTGGTAAACACAGAGAAACGGACCTTATAAGTTAACATGATACATCAAGAATAAGGTGAAACAGATAAAAGAAATGTCATCATAGTTCCACCTGGACAGAAAAATGAAAACGACCCAGCAGTGTGATGCAGTATATAACTTCAATTGCAGGGAGAGAGAGTGAGATAAAAGATGGACCTATTGGCAACCAAATAGAAGTTAAGGCAGAATGCCTTCATCTTGTACTTTATAGCCTAACCTAAAAGAAAACAGATGAATATAAATATTACCATTAAGAAAGAAAGGTAACTTGTAGATGGTAAGTGTGGAACAAAAACAGACAACAAATGACAGAGTTTATACCACTGGTCCTTAAGGCTAAAACATTTCACTAATCTATAGATAGGAGTCATTGCCAGTTAAATGAGAAATACCCCTATGTTCTGAATAATATATTGCCCTTAAGGATCCCTAAGATAATGTCCAATTAATCCTGTTACATTTAACTAAGTATTGTCTTTTCAAATGATAGTTTTCAAAGTTCCTAATTTAAGAGCACTTTCAACTAGGG
>JAQZBX010036130.1:0-13294 GCA_029593785.1 Cabassous unicinctus
TGGGTAGCTGTCGCCACACCCCTTCCTACCTGTCACTGGCCAATCGGAGGCCGATGTCTCGTCCGCCTCCCGCGCTGCGACGGCCAATCTTAGACA
Organism: Cabassous unicinctus; assembly: GCA_029593785.1. NCBI lineage: Eukaryota > Metazoa > Chordata > Mammalia > Cingulata > Chlamyphoridae > Cabassous > Cabassous unicinctus. Next base: position 97 of record JAQZBX010036130.1, read on the forward strand.
GCTATTGCGCTCCTCCGCCAATCACCTCCGGGGTCTCCGGAATGTACGCTACGGGGTCGCACTATTGGCCTTGACCAGAGCGGAAGTCCAATCATGCGTAGGGGGGCGGGGCCACAGGTCTGCTGCGCGCGCAGCCCAAACGGTGTCCGCGACTCTGCTTTGACTTCAATTACAGAATAATAAAAATAATTATGATGCTGGACGCCTGACGTGCAATAACGCATTTCACGGAAGCTTTATGATACCGCAGTGATTATTATATCCTCGTTTTACCTCCTATGCTCCCGCAGGGAGAATGTGCTTTTCAATGAGAATCTGCACTGGCTGCCTCTCTGGGGGTCGCGTGGGAACTAGGAAGGAAACCATTGTAGCGAAGGATGAGGACTAACAGATAACTAGGCTTACAAAATCTTTATTGTTAGAGAACAGCGGCGCTGGCTGGGGTGCGGAGCCTGGTGACTGCAGGCAGGAAGTGTGCTGGGAAGCTGTCCCAGAGGAGGGGGTCTGCAGAGCCCGCTGAGGGTGGGCGCTATGGCTTTATACAGACATCCACAGGCGGGAAACCCAGTACAGCCTGGGGCCAAATGGCAGGGGGAGTGGGCCAGGAGGCGGCCTATTCTTGGAATGCGGGAGGTTTTGGTGGTGCCTGGGCCCAGAGGGGGTGACAGCCCTTATCTGCTCCACATTATTCTTGGGAGGGGATGGGCTGCCTCCAAGCCCTATGGCTATGGCTTGCTCAATCAGGCAGGTGGGTTATGGCCGGAAGCTGCCGTTCTTCAATTTATGTGATGCGGGAATTGAGTAATGTCATGGTCTTATGACCTATTAATCATTGCAAACCTTGTAAGGGGGAACGGCTAACAATTATATAGATGCCTTTATATTATAAAATAGCGAAAGGTTAGTACCTGAAGTTTCTGAAGCCAGCTAGGGTGGTCTCACCTGGGTTTATGGTTCCTTTAGACTTAACCTCACCCTTGTGCATGATCACTATTGAGATGGCAACCACTCCCCCCACCTATTTAATATCCACATGAAAAACCTTGGAGCTGGCCTATCCCGAATCCTTGTGACTGAGCCTGGTTTGCTACCCCACCCGGTCAGTGCTGTCAAGCCCCTGATTTTTAATTAATGAAGGAACCTGTGTCCAGCGCCACCCCAATTATTCAATAGCACCCCGATGTTATAAAATATTACAGTTCATGGATTGGGAGAGTAAATATCGTGAAGATGTCAATCTTGCCCAAACTGATTCATAGATTCAATGCAAAATCCCAAAATCCCAACAGCTTACTTTACAGAATTAGAGAAGGCAATTACCAAATTCATCTGGAAAGGTAAGTGCACCCGAATAGCCAAAAGCATTCTAAAAAAGAAGAGCAATGTAGGAGGAATTTCACTGCCTGACCTTGAAACATATTACAAAGCTACAGTGGTCAAAACAGCATGGTACTGGCATAAAGATAGACACATAGATCAGTGGAATAGAATTGAGAACCCAGAAATATACCCTCAGCTATACAGTCAACTGGTTTTTGACAAACCTACCAAGCCCACGCTAATGGGAAAAAACAGTCTCTTCAACAAATGGTGCTGGGAGAACTGGATATCTATAACCAAAAGAATGAAAGAGGACCCCTATCTCACCCCCTATACAAGAATCAACTAAAAATGGATCAAAGATCTAAATATAAAAGCCAGGGCCATAAAACTACTAGAAGAAAACCTAGGGAAACATCTTCAAGACCTTGTAGTAGGTGGTGGTTCTTGGACCTTACAGCCAAAGCACGTGCAACAAAAGAAAAAATAGATACTGGGACCTCCTCAAATTAAACACTTTTGCACCTCACAGGACTTTGTCAGAAGGGTGAAAAGGCAGCCAACTCAATGGGAAAAAATATTTGGAAATCACATATCTGATAAGGGTTTAATATCCAGAATCTATAAAGAGATGTTACAACCCAACAATAAAAAGACAAACGCCCCAATTAAAAAATGGGCAAAAGACTTGAATAGACATTTCTTCAAAGAAGAAATACAAATGGCAAAAAACACATGAAGAAATGCTCAACATCACTCATGATTAGGGAAATGCAAATCGAAACTATAATGAGATATCATTTCACATCTATCAGAATGGCCACTATTAAAAAGACAGAGAACTACAAGTGCTGGAGAGGATGTGGAGAGATAGGAACACTTCTTCACTGTTGGTGGGAATGCAGAATGGTACAGCCGCTGTGGAGGACTGTTTGGCAGTTCCTAAAGAAGTTGAATATAGACTTGCCACGTGACCCTGCAATACCACTACTGGGTATATACCCAGAAGAACTGAGAGCAGTGACACGAACAGACATCTGCACACCGATGTTCACAGCAACATTATTCACAATTGCCAAAAGCTGGAAACAACCCAGGTGTCCATCAACAGATGGATGGATAAACAAACTGTGGTCTATTCACACGATGGAATATTATGCAGCTGTAAGAAGAAATGAAGTCGTAAAGCATATGGCAACATGGATGAATCTAGAGGATGTTATGTTGAGTGAAGAAAGCCAGACACAAAAGGACAAATACTGTATGAATGCATTACTATGAACCAAATATATGGTGTAACATATTGTTTGATTAAAAAAAAATTTATATGTATCCAGTACATTTAACTGAGAAATGTATGTATGTATTTAACTGTGTTTACTTTTTAGTTTTTAATTGTTTATATTTTCAATTATTAAATGTACAAATAAAGTTAAATTTAAAAAAAATGTAAAAAAAAAAAATCTTACAATTTCTGCAAATCAGACAGGCAGCTTTTGGGCTCTCTAAGGGGACTGGCCTCCTTTGCTCACACAACCAAATAAACTCTCTCCCTCTTTGAAACCCGAGTGTCTCAGGAATTACCTTTAAAGATGCACGGGGAGGAAAGAACCCACTTTTGCTCGGCATCACCATTATGCTTTTCAATGGTTGGGGTGCAGCGAGAACAATCAAAAGAATATTTTATGATGCATGAAAATTAGAGGAAATTCAAAGTTCCTTGTCCGTAAAGAAATCTTTACTGGAACAGGGTCATGCCCATTCGTTTCCGTATTGTCTACTTTGTAGCTACAGTGAGGATTTGTCTACTTTGTAGCTACAGTGAGTAGAGTGGATGTAGCTCCAGTGGTTGAGCACCTGCTTCCCGTGTTCCAGGTCCTGGGTTAGATCCCCAGTCCTCCTGAAAACACAAACAAACAAACAAAAAAACAACCACATCTGGCCTTTCACAAACAAAGTTACAAAGTTTGGCATCACTGTTAGTGGTGCTCTCCCAGCTTATCTCATTCTGATTCAAGGAAGTTATTTTGTAAACTCTGTAGTTTCAGATAACTGATAGCTCCAAATAATTCTTGCCTGTTGACATGCAAATGAATCCTGGGGTGGGTGACTCCCTTCCCCCCAGTCCAAAAGACACAATTTTGTCTTGACTTCCACATTCCTTAATAATGAGTTAATAATCTTTAGCACTCATTTTTATATCTATGTGAATCAGGTACTGAGTGTGATCCCAGGACTGGGAATTTGGCTTCAGTGATGGGTTATGGTTGTTGGCCGAGAGATAAAGCAGAACCAAGAATTTCACAACTCTGTGATTACAACACATACCATTGAGTGTACCCTCTGGATGAATTGTAAGATTTATTCATATGTTATCAATAAAAAATTTCATGCCCACCAGGAACAGAGAACAGCTGGACCCGTGGTTTTGTGTTTGTCTGCTCTTGACCTGGCTGAGATTTTGGAAGTGAAGCTGTAAGCTCTGACTGCCCATTCATCTGTAATTTGGAAAGGCCTTCGCCTCTCTCTGTACGTGCTCAATAAAGTCCTGTGCTGGAAGACGTGGGAGGCAGAATTCCAAGATGGACCCAAGAATCCTGCCCCCAGAATACACATCCTGTTCAATCCCTCCCCTTGAGGGGGGAGGAACCCCAGATGGTGATGGGACCTGAACTACCTTGTGAACTAATTGATTGATTTGAACTAAACAAAGGGGAGATCCACCAGTGCCCCGCTGTCCCCATAGAACTTATATCTGTCAGTTACTCTCCACTCCTGTGATTTGATCAGCACTTTTAAGAAACTGAGCTTGATTTTGGGGGGCCAGCACGTACAGTCCTCACAGGACAGCTGGCTGCTACCTGGCTTGTGGAATCGCCTTTACAGGTGAGGAGGCCACTTTCTGGCAGGCCAAGAACCTTGGCACACCTGGGGGATGTCGAGAAGAGGAATTCACTCCAACAGGTGTGCGCCAGAGATGAAGGCTGGTGGCGTTTCTAGCTTTGGCTTAGCAAATGAGAGAGGCTTTTAAGAGCTCACTCTGAACAAGACAAGCATGCCCACGGTCACCACTGTTATTCAATATCGTGCTAGAAGTTCTAGCTGGAGCAACTAGGCAAGAAAAAGAAATAAAAGCCACCCAAAAAGAAAAGGAAGAAGTAAAACTTTCTCTGCTCCCTGATGATATGATCCCATATCTAGAAAATCCCAAAAAACCCACAACAAAGCTACTAGAACAAATAGACGAGTTCAGCAAAGTGGCAGGAAACAAGATTAATACACAAAAATCAATAGCATTTCTATACACTCTTATGAGCAATTTGAGTAGGAAGTCAGAAAAAATACGAAGTTGGAGGACTTTCGTTTCCTGACTTTAAATCATATTACTTAGCTATGGTGGTAAGAACAGCATGGTGCTGGTATAAAGATAGACATATTGACCAATGGAACCAAATGAAGACTCAGAAATAGACCCTCACATTTATGGTCATGTGATTTTTGAGAAGGCTGTCAAGCCCACCCAGCTGGGCCAGAACAGTCTATTCAACAAAGGGTGCTGGGAGAACTGGATGTCCATAGCCAAAAGAAAGAAAGAGGACCCCTATTTCACATCTTATACAAAAATTAACTCAAAACGGATCAAGGACCTAAATATAGAAGCTACAACCAAACTCCTAGAAAACAATGTTGGTAGAGAAACATCTTCGGGGTCTTGTGGAAGGTGGTAGTTTCTTAAACCTTACAGCCAAAGTACAAGCAATGGAAGAAAAAATAGATGGGACCTCCTCAAAATTAAACACTTTTGTTCTTCAAAAGACATTGTCAAAGGCAGCCTACTCAATGGAGAAAATATTTAGAAACCACATATCTGATAAGTATTCGATATCCAAGTTATTTAAAGAGATCATACAACTCAATGATAAAAAGACAAGCAGCCCAATTAAAAAATGGGCAGAAGACTTGAATAGACTTTTCTCCAAAGAGTAAATACAAATGGCCAAAAAGCACATGAGGAAGTGGGTGTGGCTCAGTGGATAGAGCCCCCGTTTACCATATGGGAGGCCCGGGTTCACGTCCCGAGGCCTCCTTGTGAGGGCACGCCGGCCTGAGCGGTGCGGTGGGCTGATGTGGCAAGACCTCACAGCAAGGGGGAGATAAGCAGACACAGAGAAGACACGCAGCGAATGGACACAGCAGCACAAGCAGCAAGGGGGGGATAAATAAATAAAATAAATAAATCTTTAAAAAAAAAAAAAAAAAGCACATGAAAAAATGTTCACCATCATTTGCTGTTAGGGAAATGCAGATCAAAAGTACAATGAGATATCATCTCACACTTTGTAGAATGGCCATTATTTAAAAAATCAGAAAACTACAAATGCTGGAGAGGGTGTGGAGAAATAGGAACACTCCTTCACTTTTTGTGGGAGTGTAAAATGGTGCAGCCTCTTTGGAAAACGACTTGGCGGTTCCACAGGAAATTAAATATAGAACTGCCATATGATCCGGCAAGCCCACTACTAGGAATATATTCAGAAGAACCGAAAGCAAGGACATGAGCTGACAGTTGCACACCAATGTTCATAGCAGCATTATTCACAATTGCTAAAACATGGAAACAGCCCAAGTGTCCATCAACCGATGAACAGATCAACAATATGTGGTATACATGACGTCTGAATTCTGCCCTCAGAATCCCCTGGACTTTTTCTGATTCTCTTGGCATCTATGTGTCTTTCTACAAAGTAGAATTTAGGGTTAACTATTTTCAACTTTATTAAAAATGAATCATGCTGCAAGTTAAAAAAAAAAAAAAGCTCGCTCTGGGGGTGGACATGGCTCAAGCAATTGGGCACCTACCTCCCACATGGGCGGTCCCGGGTTCAGTTGCCAGTGCCTCCTAAAGAAGACAAGAAGACACAACGAGCAGATGACTGGAAACAACGAGCAACACAGATGAGGGAGCCATCTCGGGGGGCAAAAAAGTTCACTCTGAGGTTCCCTATGGAAATTTCCAGCAAACTGAAAAAGGCCTGCAGCACCTGTGTGGTTAATTGGGGCAAACAATGAGACCAGTCAAGGATGATCTTTGAGATTATTTTTCAACAAAAGGGACAACAGCTTCCCCCCACTGTGTAATAAAAGCCAGTTTTGCTTCTATTTGGAAATTTATTCCTTGTTGAGTTCACTAAATCTTTAATGCATTCTCTTTACATTCTATTTACATGACGACCTTCCACTGAAAACCATGCTCTCACACGTCTTGTCTCTAGTGCCCTGGCCGGGCATTCCAGCTCCAGATTTTACTGTTGGCTCATCGAGGGGCGACTCAAACCCTGGCCTTTGCACACTCTGTTTCCCCTTCCTGGATTTACTGTTTTCTTCCCCAGTGAACACCTTCTTTGACATTCCCCAAAGTCCCTGCAGCATCCTCAGGGCTCCCCTGGCCCCAGTTTCAACCCATATCACCCAGTGTGGCATCATAACAATGAGATGTTTCTTGAATTTATGAACAAATGCTCTGGCTGATGAACTCCTATTCACCCTTTGAAACCCCAGCCCCAACACCCCTCTTCCCTAGACAGAGCCCTCACACCCTCTCTGGGCTCCTCTAGCCCTGGTCCCTTCCCTCTATCCCAGGCCCCAGCATTGCACAGGCCCAGAGGGGGATTCAGCGGCTTATCAAATGACTCACAACATCCAAAAGGGTTTATCAAACTAGTATCTATTTAGCACCATTCTCAGTGGGCCAGATTCTTGATCTCCAGGTGGAATTTTGGGCCTGGACTTCACGGGGTGCGTATAAGCTTTCCAGGCGACGTGCTGAGGTTGGGGATAACTGGGGCGGCAGGACTCTCATTCCTCCGGCATCAGCCCCCTTGGGGGCCACCGGCCATCACTTGAAGCAGACGTCCCTGTAGGACCTGGTCGTGGACGGGCAGGTTTCTGGCTTCTCCCCCTAGAGGGCATGGCTGTGAGTCGGGGTCCTGGTGGGAGACCCCCCACCTCCCGAATCCCACTGCTCCCGGCCCCCCTTACTTGGTACAGCTGGCAAACGAGGCTGAGGAGCTGGCCATGGTCTTCCACAGGTTTCTGTGCAGGGCAGGGCAGGGCAGGAAGTCAGGCAGCCCCGCCCCAGGCCTCCCACCCCCAACCTGCAGGCACCTCCGCCACCCGGGCTCCTACCCCGTTGACGACGACCCAGGGCACGTATTGATGGGGTGGCTGCAGGGCATCGGTAAGCTGGGCGTTGGCGTGCATGAGCTGCGTGCCACGCTCGCCCGCTGCGCACGCCAAGATGCTGTCCTCCGTCACCTTCGGGGCATAGAGCTGCAGGCACTGAGGGGGAGGGGCGAGGGCCTTGCCTCAGCTTCCTCCCTGTTATCTCCCCAACGGTCCCCCAGGCCCCCCCAAGCCAGGCCTCCGTTTCCTCATCGGGAGGAGAGGACAGAGACCCCTGGCCCTCTCCCCTACCTCCCCCGCCCCTCACTTTTCTCAGCCAGGGAAACACCCCTCCTCCTCCTCCTCCTCCAGCATCTCCTGAAGAGCCCCCTCCACCTCCGAACTCCCCCAGCCCCACTCAGACCCCGCAGGGCTGGCAGTGTCTCCAGATGAGGCCAGGTGTTTGTCGAATGAATAAACGGTGGGGCAAGTGAGTCACTGCTGTGGGAATTGCTTCCTCAGGCCTTTTTGTAATGTCCCAGGGCAGTGGGTGGGGTGGGTCCCATGGCTCTCCCACCCCAGAGGAGGCCCCTCTTTGTGTCCCTGCAAATTCCTCTTTGAACTTCCAAGCCCAGCTCAGAGGTGCCCTCCTCCAGGAAGTCCTCCTGATTTGCCCTCGCCTCCAGGAGTTTTCCGGGGACACACAGTGGGTGGGGGTGAAGCCGAGGCTGGTGGGTCCCACCCTCCAAGGCTGAGCAGGGGGCTCGCTCACCGCCTTCAAGTTTGCTTCCATATCGTCCATCTCCTCCAAGCAGACAATGGTCAGAAAAGCCATGTTCGCCTCCAGCTTGTCCAACACACAGGCCTGGGGGCCGGGGAGGGAGTCAGGCCAGGGATGCTGGGTGGCTCAGAGCATCCCGGGGCCCCTTCTGGCAGTGACCACCAGCCTGCGCTGACAGGAAGGAGGCGCGGGAGGCCAAGCGGGCTGCGCTCCCGCCTCCACAAGGGCAGGGTCTCCCCAGCATCCCGGCAACCTCCGGCGCCTCTCACCTCCACCTTGTTCAGCTTGCACTCCCGCTCTCCATGCTGGCAGGTGAACTCCAACTTGCCGCTGATGTTCTGTTCCTGCAAGGCGGTGGGCTGAGGGGCTGCTGGCCCGGGCGGTGTGGCCCCCACCCGATGCCTGGGTTTCCCCGGCGCCCACGCACCTGGGCGTTTCCGTAGGGCACCAGCGTGACGTTGAGAATCTCCATGACCATCAGCCAGGTGGGGAAGAGCTCCCGGACCAGGAAGCCCCGGCAGCCGCCACAGAGCGACTCGTAGTACAGGCTCACGTTGACAGGGGGCGCGGCGGACTTACTGACGGGTACCCGCGGGCACAGGGTGGTCTGCGGGGGGGGGGAAGGGGCAACGCTGGGAGACTTCCGCGCGGCTCCCTTACAGAAATGGAGCTGCAAACAGTAGGCGCTCCATCTTGCACTCCTGCTAGAACTGGCTCTGGGGCCTTGCTTTGTTCCCCAAATCTCCCTAGATCTCGATTTATCTGCAAAACGAGTGCGACATCGACATGCAAGCAGTTGGCACTGCATGTATGCACAGCCCTTGCTTTCCTGTCGGGGCCGTGGCCTAGAAGCGAGGAAACGCCTCCCCACGGGGCAATGCATGCAGTTAGACTGAAGGCATGCCCGCTTCGGGCCACTGCCCGGGACCCAGCCTTGCGGGAGGCGCATACCACAGACAGCTAATGCATGCTCATCTTTGCATTCCACCCTTCCTGCTTACTCTTCATCCGCACCAGCCCACGTGAACCCAACTGCATAGATGTGGTGCCTAATATTTGCTGACTGCTGGTGCCGGGGGCCCTGTCTGCGGGGCCGTGATCAAGTCCCTCGGCCTCCGGGGCGCCTGCAGGCTCCGCGCCAGACACACGCGAGCCCTTGTCGGGCGAGCATGCACACAGCAGGAGCCCAATGCGTGCCGGTGGCCTCGGCGGGCCGCTCGGCTGCTCTGGACTTCCCGCGGTGTATACAGTAGGCGCTCGCGGCTCCCTCGGGCCGGGCGCTAGGGAAGTGAAACCACCCGGAGCGCGCGACGCCGCGGCGCCGGTGGGGGCTGGGCGGAGTGCGGGAGCGGGGGGCTGGCGGCCCGGCGGGGCTCGGCGGGGTCTGGGGTGGGGGAGACGCCGGGCCCCGGCGCCCGCCCTCGGGGTCGCCGTCCCTACCTTGCAGCCGGCTGCCCCCTCGAGGGGCGTCTCCACCCGGGCCGCGCGCGCCGCGGCGGGGGCCGCCAGCAGCAGCGGCAGGAGCGGCAGCAGCGGGAGGAGCGGCGAGGCCATCGCGGCGGAGGCGGCGGCCCGGGAGGCGGCGGCCTTTAACCTCGCGCGGGCCCAGCCCCCCCGCCGGGCCCGCCCCCCGGAGCCCCCGCCCCCCGGGTCGCGCCCGTCGCCTCCTCCTGGGCCGCGCGGTCCGGCCCGCCCCACCTCCGCCAGGTGCTCGCGCCCCAAACCACGCGGCCGTGGGGCGGCCCTTGGCCAGCAGCCAGCCCCCGCCGAGGCCCGCGGGGCTCCGGGCAGAGCACCCGGCGCGAGGTGGGGTGGGGGCGCCCGAAAGCCCGCGCTGTAGTTGGGGCTCCCCTGCCTGGGAGGGAGCAGAGCTGCGCCGGCCAGCCCCAGCCCTGGCCTGGGACCCCCACCTGCCCGCCCCTCTCCTCCTTCCCCCTCGCAGGCTCCCCAGCCCCCCAAACCGCTGTGGGCCAGGGGAGGGACGTGCAGAGAGAAGCCTGCGTGGGAGGAGCGCGGCGCTTCTCTTCTGGGGGGGCGCCCGCTGCTGGGGTCCAAAGCCCCTGGGGGGCAGCTCTCTCGCCTTTCGGTTGGAGCAGAGAGGAACGGAGGGGGTGGGGACTGGGGCTCGCGGTCCAGCCGGGCCCAGGGTGACCTCTGGCTGTGCTAGGCGAGCTCAGCTGGAGACGGGGCCGCGCCCCCTTCTGTGAAAGCGGAGAAGAGCGAGGCTGGGCGGGTCCAGCCCCCAGGGAGGGCTGGGAGGCAGCGCGGCGCGCCTGGGCTGGTGGGGACCCGGGACAGCCCCGCGGGCCGGCGGGGGTGAGGCTGGAGGCCGCGGCTGGGCGAGTTCCGAGGAGGAAGCGCCCCCCGCACCAAGCCGGGTCCCCTTGCCCCCCCAGCTCGGGGGAGGCCCCAGCTAGTCTGTAGCTTGGCGGGAAGAAATGAATGGACCCCCAACCCCCGGGGAGAAACCACCCGCCGCTGGGGTGGGCACGGCCCCCCTTCACCACCGAGCCCGAGGCGCCCGGCGCGGGGGCGGGGCGGCCACTTGCGGGAGCGGCGGGGGCGGGGCGCTCCACCTCGTGACCGCCACGCAGGGCGAGGCCCACAGGGGAGGCGGCGCCTCGGCTGGGTCCTTCGTGGGGTCTCTCTCGCCTGGACCCCTGGAAGGCTGGGGGCGCCGAGGCCAAGGCGGGCAGGTTGGTGGGGGGTCTGGGCTCCCAGGGGAAGAGGGAGGGGGCAGGGGCCCTCCGCCTCAGGGCGAACCAGGACCCCAGGGGTGGTGCCAGGACCCAACTCTGCCTCCCCCAGACCTGAGGCAGGTGCGGCCGAGGGGGTGGGCTTGGGGTACTGCAGAGAGGGGCTGGGGCCCGAGGGCAGGTGGGGGCGCGGCGCAGCCAGCTGCCCCTTGAGTGCCCAGGCCTGTGACCTCGCACGGCTCCCTGGGCCACTCGGCTTGAGCAGCTCAGCGGAGGTCTGGGGGGCCAGCGGCCGGACCCCAGGCACCAGCCCCCCGCAGGCGCCAGCCCCCCGCACACAGCTGCCACCAGTTCAGTGTTTCATTCCGCATGAATGATTTATCAACGTACCGTACAAAACCTGCCTCCCAGCCTGGCGGGGACAGGCAGGCGGGGGCCCTGGGCAACAGGCGCATAGAAAATTGGGGCTCTAGGTCCCAAAGAAGAAAGAAAGGAGGGTTTCACAGCCAAGGAGCAAGTGGAAACCGAAAGCCGGCATGGCAGAGCCGCGGTGGCGCCGTGGAGGTGGGCGGTGTCCGTGTGGGGTCTGGGTCCCTGGCCCGGGCTGGGTGGGCGGCTCCGGGCTTTTAGTTGTTCTTTTGCGGCACCGAAGGGAATAACCAGGGGCGGGTTTCACTTCAGGGTTTGGAGGGGAAGTTGGGGTCCATGGGGCGGGTCCCGCCCGGCCCCAAATAACCCTGCGGACGTTCTTGGAAGCAGCCGTGTGAAGTTCCTTCCTGTCCCAACTATGGCTTCAAGGTGGGGCGCTGGGGCTGGGGCCTCCAACCAAGGCCGGCGGGCTGGGGGTTCAGGGACCCCCGGACCTGCAACGGGCGGGGGGTGGGGTGGCCAGAGCCCTGGGGAGGGCAGCGTAGGCCAGGAGGGGGTGGGGTGGGGAAGATGGGACCCCAACACTGAGACTGAGAGAGACAGATAGGCGGGGAGGGACAGAGAGATGCAGAGATGAGGAGAGAAAGACGGACATACAGTGAGAGACAGAGAGACAGACAGAGACAGAAAGAAGCAGAGACAGAGATGGACGGAGAGAGAAGCAGAGACACGAGGAGAAAGAGACAGGCAAGGACAGACAGACAGACACAGGGAGATGAACCCGCAAGAGAGGACGGTGGACAGGGAGGACGGGGACGGCGAGATGGCCCCAGGCGTCGTCCCAGCCCGGGGTGGCGGCTCTGCCCACAGCGTCCTCGGCGCCGGCGGTCAGCGGGCGGCGGGTGGCAGCCCCGGGCCCGGGGCGCGCACGGGGTGGGCCAGCGTGACGGGCAGCGCGTCATTGTGCTGCACGAGCGACGCGTGCTGGTAATGCAGCACCAGCTCCTTCAGCGAGCCGTACAGGTTGTAGGGCTCCGCGAAGCCGAAGCCGGTGGCCGTGCGGTAGATGACGCAGTGCTTCGTGTCGCCGTCCACCCTGCGGGCGCGGGCAGGCGGGTCGGACGCGCCCCGGCTGACCCCGCCCCGGCCCGCCCCGCCCCGGCCGCGGGCACTCACACCACCGAGCAGGCGTAGCAGCCCCGCTGACTGCTCTCCCGGACCAGGAAGGTGCCGTCGCGCTTGCCGCTCAGCATCTCCTCCGCCTGCGTGCGGTTGATCTTGCCCACGTACCAGGTTCGCTCCTCGTGGTGGGGGAGGTCGTCCTCGTCCTCCATTGGCGCGTACTGGCTGCGGGACAGCGGGGAGGGGCCCCAGTCGTTCACCTGCCGGCCTCCGAGGCCACAACACCGCTGGGACGACGGGCTCCCTGGCGAACTCTTACTTATCCTTCAAAACCCACCCGAAGCGGCCCTTCCCCCAGGAAGCCCTCCAGGCGGCCACTCACTCCTCAGTCTCGTTTTTGATGCCCAGCCACTCGTTGATTTTCTTCTGCCGGGCACCCTTCTGGGTAAGCCACCTGAAGGAGAGAGGAGAATTGGGCTCCGGGCTGGGGGCTGACCACGAGGGTGGGCTCTGGATGCCAGACCCCAGGCGGCCCCATGGGGGCAGCCCCTGGCTGGCAGAGGGTGGTGGAGACCCAGGTGGGAGCTCCCGCCCCCGCCCCCACTTCTGATAACACTCAGCAGGCCCTTCCAGAACGTCTCGGGCGGAGCTAGGCCTTATCATCACCAGAGGCTCCTTCCTGGGGTCGCACGACGGCCTGCTCCGTGACTCAGTTTCCCTGAGCGTCGAGGGAGAACTTCGTTGAGGG